>JARQOC010000002.1:37348763-37443590 GCA_033576535.1 Allobates femoralis
GTGCTCGGAGGATCACGCTTTGCTTGCACTTCACTGCATTCTCACTACTTACGTGATGGCGTCTGAAGACAAGGTAATATGGTCCTGGTCGGACCTGCGACAGCCTCCCCGCTCACCCTTGTGGCACACGCAGGTGGAGGTACCGGAGGGCCTAGAACCTGGACACTTTGTGTCTCCCGGTACGCTGTCGCGCTCCTTTCCATCCCTCTCTGGGGGGCTCTGGAGAGTGGGAGATGGGAGCCTTGCACAGCTCCGCTCCGTCCGAGGCCTCCCTAAATGGTGCTTACAGACCGGACTGGAGCCGGCCCAGTCCGAGGCCTCCCTAAATGGTGCTTACACTCCGGACTGGGCTGAACCCCCGTCCGAGGCCTCCCCAAATGGTGCTTACAGACCGGACCGGCACTGAGGCACTCTGTGTCTCCTGTGTGCCTGGGGGTAGTGTCTGTCACTTTATGTGACCTGACACTCAGACCGCGCGTTACCCTCGGGTCCGCGGATCTGGAGGTGTACCCTGTGCTGGGGGCACCCTGGCTGACCGCCCTGTGTGTCACAGGGGCTGAGGCCGGAGACTGCTGATCTTTGGATGTAATTGCAGTCCGTGTGTGTGTAATGTGTTTTACACTATTTCCCGCGCTGCGGGCTCCAGCACCTCCATTTTGAGGCTGTCTGGAAGAGAGGAGGCAGCCCTTGCGGTGACGTCACCGGGGGGGCGTGTGTGTGTGCTTCCCGCGTGTTCTCGGCGCCGCCCACGACTTTACTGGCGGCGGCCATCTTCTCCCTCACTTCCCGGCTGGGATCTACGGCAGCGCGTGTCTGCACTTCAGAGGGAGACCGGAACTCGCGGAGGTCACACACACACACCGCTTCCTCCCACCGCTTTACTGCGGTTGGTAAGCCACCGGGATTCCCGGTTTGTTTGTCTGTACGACTTGGCTTATACATCCCCTACTGTGGCTATGTCCTCAGTTAGGAAGCTTGCTGCTAAGGCGGCAGATGCCACCATTACCTGTACTACATGCAATGGTACACTGGTGGAGGGGTCCTGCAATAACTGCGGACGCCCAGAAGCCCGGACTGGCTCTGCTGAGGCAGCAGCTCCGGTGCTGTACCCTGAGGTTCAGGTGATCCCAGGACCATGGGAAACGCAGAATAGGATCAATGAATCCCTGCTGACCCAGATGTCCTCCATGTCGCAGTCACTGGAGGCACTTCATAGGAGACTGGAAAACCCAGCTACTCCTTCCAGTTACCCCCGGGTGTCTCCCTCTTCTGCTGTGAGACCCCTTAAGCGAGCTCGTCGTGAGGAGTCACCCGAGCTCCAGGCTCTTTCTGAGGAGGAGCGTTCCTCTGATGGTGAGGAAGATGATGGGGGTTCTACTCTCGGGTCTGTGTCTGAACCTCCAGATGGGGTGGAGGATCTGGTGTCCTCCATCAATGAGACCTTACGTCTCGTGACTCCCCCTGAAGAGGTGATCGTGCACCCGAAGGAGGTCTATCAATGGCTGCGGCCAGAGGCTAGACCAAGTGGCTCTTTCATGGACCACACTAATTTTGGAAGGGTGGTTAGAGCACCCAGGTTACATCCTGGGCGGCGCTATGTCCGTAAACCTAAGGACAATCGCTTCCCCTTCTCCCAGGAGGTGCTTCAGGAATGGTCGCAGTCTCCAAAGGTGGACGCTTCCATGACCAGAATTGCTGCACGCTCCCTGTTTTCTGCCTCTGATAGCTCCTCATTGAAGGATGCGACTGATTAGACAGGTTGAGCAACTCGCCAAGTCTTCCTATGAGGCTGTGGGGTCTTCATTTGCCCCAAATTTTGCCACGGTCTGGACCTTACAAGCGATTACTACCTGCTTGGATGGTATCACGGACCTGGCAAGATCCAGTCCAGAGGTCCTGGCGCTTACCGAGAGGGCAAGGGCCTATGCGGATTATGCCAGGACGGCATCTTTGGAAACTGCCACTCGCTCAGCTGTGGCTTCGGCCAATGCGATAGCGATCCGCAGGTTGTTGTGGCTACGTCTTTGGGACTCAGATGCCACGTCTAAGAAGATTCTGCAGAATCTTCCGTTCGCTGGTGACAGGCTTTTTGGCACCGAGCTGGACAAGCTGATAAAGGATTCTGCTGAGTCTAAGATCCCGCAGAATAAGCCTAAGCCACGGTATACCGTTAAAAGGAACCCTAAACAGTGGTCCTTTCGCTCCACCTCGCAGTCATCAGCACCGTCTGCTCGCACGGACCGAGGGGGCAAGCCAGCTACTCAGTGGCGCTCCAAGAGTCGTCAGAAGAAGCCGGCGGGGGCAGCAGCTGCCACCCCCAAGCCCGCCTCGACATGACTCGCTCTCTCATCCTGCCTCCCCACAGGTGGGGGGCCGCCTGTCTCGATTCCAGGACAGGTGGCTACTTCACGTTCAAGATCAGTGGGTTCGAGACGTAGTCTCGCGAGGTTACAGGATAGAGCTGACATCAAAACCGTTATCCCGATTCCATCGGTCTGTTCCATCCCCAGAAAAGGCTCAGGCTTTTCACCGGGTGTTGGAGGGACTCCGCAGAGACGGAGTAGTGGTCCCAGTGCCCACGGCAGAGAGGTTCAGGGGTTTTTTACTCCAACCTCTTTATTGTCCCGAAAAAGGACGGCTCCTTTCGACCGGTCCTGGACCTCAAATTGTTCAACCGTCACGTGTTGGTTCGGAAGTTCCGCATGGAATCCCTGCGCTCCGTGATAGCGGCTGTGTCGCAGGGAGACTTCCTAGCGTCCATCGATATCAGGGACGCTTACCTTCACGTGCCCATTGCACCGGCTCATCAGCGCTGGTTAGGATTCGCAGTGGGGGACGAACACTTCCAATTTGTGGCCCTACCCTTCGGGTTGGCCTCAGCACCACGGGTGTTCACGAAGGTGATGGCCTCTATGATGGCTCTCCTGCATGTGCAGGGTCACGCCGTCATACCCTATCTGGACGACCTATTGGTCAGGGCGCCATCGGAAGACCTTTGTCGGGTGAGCCTGGAGGTGACCATGAGGTCTCTGGAACAGTTCGGGTGGCTTCTCAATACTCAGAAGTCGACCCTGGTTCCGACCCAGTCATTGACATATCTGGGCATGGACTTCCACACGGACTCGGCCCTGGTGTCTCTACCTCAAGCCAAGCAGCTGGCGATCCACTCAGGAGTACAGAATGTTCTCCTGTCACCTCACTCATCCCTTCGGGCGTTGATGAGACTGGTGGGACGCATGGTAGCGGCGATAGAGGCGGTGCCCTTTGCACAGTTTCGTCTCCGTTCTCTCCAGCTGGAGATTCTTCGCCGATGGGACAAGAGAGCGATATCTCTGAATCGGTTGGTGGCACTGTCACAACCGACCAGGGACTCCCTGCAGTGGTGGCTCCAGCCACATCACTTGTCACGGGGCCGGTCGTTTCTCAAACCATCATGGTTAGTGGTGACCACCGACGCCAGTCTGAAGGGCTGGGGGGCGGTGTTCTTACACCACAGGGCTCAAGGCCTCTGGACTCAGTCGGAGTCAACGTTGCAGATCAACGTACTGGAGATCAAGGCGGTCTATCTGGCGCTCCTGGCGTTTCAGAAATTCCTGACAGGACAGCCCATTCGGGTACAGTCCGACAATGCGACGGCCGTCGCCTACATAAATCATCAGGGAGGGACCAGAAGCGCTCAGGCCCTCGCCGAAGTCCACCGCATTCTGTCGTGGGTAGAGGAAAACGACTGCCTGATCTCCGCAGTTCACATACCAGGAGTCGAGAACTGGGAGGCCGACTACCTGAGCCGGCAGGGGATGGACGCCGGAGAGTGGTCTCTACATCCAGACGTCTTCCGGGACATCTGCGGCAGATGGGGCACTCCGGACGTGGATCTGATGGCCTCGCGACTCAATCGTCAGGTGCCGCAATACATGGCGAGATCCTGGGATCCTCAGTCTCTGGGGGCGGATGCCCTGATCCTGAGTTGGTCCAGTTTCCAGCTGCCATATGTGTTCCCACCTCTGGCTCTGATTCCCAGGGTTCTGTGGAAAATCAGGTCGGAGTGCAGAGTAGCCATTCTAGTGGCTCCGGATTGGCCCAGGAGGTCCTGGTATCCGGACCTGTGGCAACTGTCAGGCGGACACAGGTGGGCTCTTCCAGATCGCGCAGATTTACTCGCGCAAGGCCCATTCTTCCACCTCAATTCCAGGGCCCTCAGATTGACTGCATGGCTCTTGAGGCCTGGCTGCTGACATCCAGGGGTTTCTCCCCTACGGTGGTTGCCACTATGAATCGGGCTAGGAAGCCAGTTTCCAGGAAGATATACCACAGAACGTGGAAAATCTTTTTTACCTGGTGTGCCTCTGGTGGACGGTCCCCGTGGCCCTTGTCCATCCCGACGTTGTTGGCCTTCCTACAGTCGGGTTTGGAATTGGGATTATCCCTTGGCTCTTTGAAAGGTCAAGTATCAGCACTTTCTGTGCTGTTTGACAGGCGATTGGCGCTCCTCCCGAAGGTCCGTCAATTTCTGCAGGGGGTGTCACGGATGGTTCCGCCCTACAAGAGACCTCTGGACCCTTGGGACCTTAACATGGTCCTGGCGGCATTACAAAAACCGCCGTTTGAGCCTCTGAGGGATGTTTCTCTATCTCGCCTGTCCCAGAAAGTGGCCTTTCTGGTGGCGATTACATCTCTGAGGAGGGTCTCAGAATTGGCTGCACTATCGTGCAAGTCACCCTTTCTGGTGGTTCACCAAGACAAGGTGGTGTTGCGCCCACGGCCAGAATTCTTGCCGAAGGTGGTTTCAACTTTTCACCTGAACCAGGAGATTGTTCTCCCATCATTTTGCCCTGCTCCCGTTCATCAGGTTGAGCGCGATCTCCATACTCTGGATCTCGTGAGAGCTATACGCATTTATGTGTCCAGGACCGCCTCCTTCAGGAGTTCGGATTCCTTATTTGTTCTTACGACAGGTCGCTGTAAGGGGTCCGCGGCTTCAAAGTCAACCTTGGCCAGATGGATTAAGGTTTCCATTCAAGAGGCTTACCGGTCTTCTGGTTTGCCTCTCCCGGTGGGATTGAAGGCTCACTCTACCAGAGCCGTAGGTGCCTCCTGGGCCTTGCGACATCGAGCGTCTGCTCTACAGGTGTGTCAGGCGGCCACTTGGTCCAGCCTACACACTTTCTCTAAGCACTATATGGTGCATGCCCATGCCTCTGCGGATGCAAGTTTGGGCAGGCGGGTTCTCCAGGCGGCGGTTGCCCACCTTTAAAGGGAACCATGTGTTATCCGTCTTGTTGAGGAACTCTTCCCGCCCTGGGGTATTGCTTTAGGACATCCCCATTGTCTGGGTCTCCCATTATGATGACCAGAAAAAAGAGAATTTTGTTTACGTACCGTAAATTCTTTTTTCTTTAATCATCAATGGGAGACCCAGCACCCACCCAGTTGTTCCGTTGCATGTTTTGCAGTTGATCTGTTCCCTGTTGGGACAGTGTTTGCCGGGTTGTTGAACCGTCTGTGCACGGCTTTCTTCCCGATGTTTCGGGTGTGGTTTATTTCCTCCTCGCAGCTTATGGACCAAACTGAGGATGTAGGGGTTTATAAGCGGAGGAGGCGGTGTCTACAAACTTGTAGTACCTAGTGTGACCTCCGGAGGGCAGTGCCCTAAACCCCATTGTCTGGGTCTCCCATTGATGATTAAAGAAAAAAGAATTTACGGTACGTAAACAAAATTCTCTTTTTTTCTACAATGAGCGTTGGTAATGCTGCCAAAATATGCAACAATTTCAGCGCCCGTCCCAGGAGTTAGGAAAATTCACTTTAACATTCATTTGGAGCAGCAGAGAACTGGCAAACAGGCAGATCTCCTCAGCGACCGGGGACCAGGGAGCCACCTCCACACCGCTGGAAGCGGGAGGAGGCTAGTAACTATGATAATATCTAGGCAGCGCGCGCTGCTTAGTTACCCGCTGTTTATCATGGTTACCAGCCTGTAAGTTCGCTGATCGCTGGTTTCTCGCAGCGATGTGTGCTGACCAGCGGGAGACTAAGGGCTAAAAAATGGTCCTGAACCATGTGTAACAATCAACAACCTCACAGCAGGGGCCTGATCGCTGCTACATGTCGCACACAGCGAGATCAATGGAGAGGTCTCTGTTACGTCACAAAATCTGTGACGTATCAGCGATCTCGCTAGCGATCTTGCTATGTGTGACGGGGGCTTTAGAAAAATAAGTTCCACAATTGGATGTGTTAAATAAAAAAAAATAAATAATCTTCCTGTCCCGAGATATTCTTATAAATGTGTCCCTGTGTAATCTATGTGTCTGACCATGCAGGAACATGTCGGTTATACCACAGCTCCTGGGCAGAGGAGTAAGTGAGTATACAGACATTACAGCCGGGGATCACAGAATATGAGTATACAGACATTACAGCCGGGGATCACAGAATATAACAGTACACAGACATTACAGCCGGGGATCACAGAATATAAGAGTACTAGCTGTACTACCCGGCTTACTCCCGGGTTAATAAATAACTGCTGTTGGCTATAACAAAATAGAATTTGAATATGTCATATTAATGACCTGTAGGAAAATAGAAGCTGAGCTGTGATTGGTTGCTATAGGCAGCCTGATAAATGTCCAGCCAACAGTAAACCCTCCCCCTGGCCGGGCAGTATATGTTACCTCACACATACACATAATAGACAGCTCGTGTGACTGACATCTGCCTTAATTCCCTATATGGCACATGTGTTGCACATTGGCTGTTTTTAATCAGATGTTTATTTTGGAAATTAAAGATACCAGACGTATGAGGCGAGTTGTGTGAGGCGATTTGTGCACATTTGTGTCTGTGTGGTGTGTGTGTCCCTGGGGTGGGTGTGTGTCCCAGTGGTGTGCGTGTGTCCCTGTTGGGGGGTCCCTGTGGTGTGTGTCCTTTTGGGGGAGAGGGGTGTGCCTGTGGTGTGTGTCCTTGTGAGGGGAGGGGTGTCTCTGTGGTGTGTGTCCATCCCTTTGGGGTCTCTGTGTCCCTGTGGGGTGTGTGTGTGTATATGTCCCTGTGGTGTGTGTGTACCTGTGGGGAGAGTGCATATGTCCCTATAGGGTGTGTGTCTGTGGGGGGGTGTCTGTGTGGTGTGTGTCTCTGTGTTGTGTGTGTCTCTTTGTGGTGTGTGTGTGTTTGTGTTCGGATGCGTGGTGAGTATCCAATGTTGGGGCTCCACCTTAGCTGTTACCCTTTGTGTGCATGTGGTGTGTATACATGTCCCCGTGCGTGGTGAATATTCCATGTCAGGGCCCCACCTTAGTGACTATATGCTGGTATACATTTATATGGTAGACGTTTATATGCTGGTATGTGCTGTTAGTCTTTGGTGCTATCATTAAGCCCCTCTCATTCACAGCTGTCAACTGGTAATTGTCACTTTCTCTTCAATATGCAGATAGAGCCAAAATTGTTTGGTGAATTGGAACGTGCAGGGTTAAAATTTCGCCTCACAACATAGCCTATGACGCTCTCGGGGTCCAGACTTGAGACTGTGCAAAATTTTGTGGCTGTAGTTGCGACGGTGTAGATGCCAATCCCGGATATACACACATACCATACATACACACATTCAGCTTGCTTTATATATTAGATATGGTACATTTGTTTCTCTTGTAGTCTTGCTGCTTATTAATCAGATTTATATTTTTAAAGGATAATACCAGACTTGTGTGTGTTTTAGGGCGATTATGTGGCGAGGTTAGTGTATATGTGGTGAAATGTGTGCTGAGGGTGGTATATGTGTTCAAGCACGTGGTAGTGTGTGGCGCATTTTGTGTGTTCATATCCCCGTGTGTGGTGAGTATCCTATGTCAGGGCCCACCTTAGCAACTGTACGGTATATACCCTTTAGTGCCATCGCTCTCATTCTTTAAGTCCCCTTGTTCACATCTGGCAGCTGTCAATTTGCCTCCAACACTTTTCCTTTCACTTTTTCCCCATTATGTAGATAGGGGCAAAATTGTTTGGTGAATTGGAACGCGTGGAGTTAAAATTTTGCCTCACAACATAGCCTATGATGCTGTCGGGGTCCAGACGTGTGACTGTGCAAAGTTTTGTGGCTGTAGTTGCGACGGTGTAGATGCCAATCCTGGACTTACACACATTCAGCTTTATATATTAGATACAGACATTACAGCCTGAGATCACAGAATATGAGCGTGTACAGAAATTACCGCCGGGGATCACAGAATATAAGAGTATACAGATATTACAGCCGGGGATCACAGAATATAAGCGTATACAGGTACATTACAGCCTGAGATCACAGAGTATAAGAGTATATAGACATTACATCCGGGATCACAGAATATAAGAGTATACAGACATTACAGCCGGGGATCACAGAGTATAAGAGTATACTGACATTACAGCCAGGGATCACAGAATATGAGTGTGCATGTTTTTGCTGCGTTTTCTACCTGTGTTTTTACCATGATTTTATTCTAATCTATTTTTACTTTCCAGCAAATCTATGTGTTTTAGGGAAGAGCTGTGCACACACATTGGTTACGTTTCTGTGCAGAAACTGAAACCTATACAGGCTTTGCCGCATTTTGAAAAGAATGAGCGTCCATTCTTTACTGCATTTTTGCTGCGGTCAATAGTAAAAGCGCAGCAACCAAAATGTAGAAAAAACATGCAAAACGCATCCAAATACGCAGTAAATCTCCTGCCAACGAATCTACAGATACTAGAAACCTGTACAGGTTTTGCTGCATTTTTAACTGCAGCAAAAACGCCCTGTGTGAACATACCCTTATAGACACTATATCCTGGGATCATAACCCCTTAAATGGGGTTTGTCTAGATCAGTTCATAAGCCAAACCAGAACCAACTGGTGATGAGTAGGGATGAGCGAGTATACTCGTTACTATTTGGTACTCGCAGAATAGTGCGGTATTCGGGTTACTCGGTGAGCTTACTTGTTATTACTTGTTACAAGGAGCGAGTACAGTACAATGCAAGTGAATCTGAAACGTGAGAACTATGCTGCTGAACCCTACAAAACGGTCTGGGGCCTGAGGAAAGGGCTGAAATGGATGCATGATTGTTAAAAAGCCGCCGGCTTTTAAACAGTCAGCTGATGCATGCTCCCCACCCAATGCTCCACTCCCTGCCTGTTCCCCATTTGATCCTCCATTCCCCGTTCAGTCCTCCGCCCCCAAGCGATTCTCCACTCTCTGCTCGGTCTTTCCGCTTCCCGCCCTGTTCTCCGCCTCTCCTCCGCCTGTTGGAAGCGAGCCTGCCGGCTTTTTCAAAAAGACCGCATGCTATTTCAAACGATCAGCTGATCTAAAATACCCGGCAGTCAAAAGTGCTGGCGCGTCTCACAGGGCTCTCTCAGCAGTGACTCTCCAAGACGGCGGGCGTCCCGTGGGAAGTGGAGCTGGCGTTGATGGCGCTGTGTTAGCTGGCGTTGATGGCGCTGTGTTAGCTGCTCTTCCTGTCGGTGTACGTACAGCTCAGCGCCGTCAGTCCCAGCTCCACTGCCCACGGGACGGCCGTCGTCATGGTGAGTCACCGCTGAGAGAGCCGCGCCAACACTTTTTACCGCCGGTTATTTCAAATGATCAGCTGATCTTTTGAAATAGTTGCCGATCTTTTTGAAAAAGCTGGCGGGCTTGCTTCAATAGGCGGAGGGGAAGTGGAGGAATGGGCAGGGGTGGAGAATCAGTTGGAGGTGGGGAAAAGGCAGTGAGGGGAGCGGGCTGGGAACTTGCATCAGCTGACTGTTTAAAAAAGCCGGCGGCTTTTTACCGGCGGCTTTTAAACAATCATGCACCCATTTCAGCCTTTTCCTCAAGCCACCAGACTGCTTTGTAGGGTCCAGCAGAATAATACTCGCATTTCCCATTGAGATACATTGGACTCGCTACTTGTAACAAATATGCGAGTATTAGGACCTACTCATTACGAGTATGGCGAGTCCGAATATTTCACTACTCACTCATCCCTAATGATGAGACAAAGAAGGGGTTGACATTGCTAACGAACTGATCCAGACACCTTTGTGATGATGAATTTATTGTGCATGCCTCATCACACACCTGATCCGCTCACTTTTCCAAAAGTTGGCGGAGATATCCAAGGCAACGTCGCCCAAATAACCTGAGACCTCCCAAGCCGTTTTTACACCAAAAACTGCCCAATAAATCAGGGCCATATATGTCAGTGTTCTCACATTGTGATGATTTTCCATTTTTTTAATTCGGCCATCCTTATCTGACAGCTCCACGTGAGCACTTCTGGTAGATTCTGTCTTCATTCTTGGCGGATGCCACTAGACCTTTCATGGTCAATGATAAGATATGCACTAGTACGGCTCAATTCACATGTGACTATATAAACACACGGAAATCAAGTTCATCACTATTTTACCTTTTAGGAATTTTACCTCTTGATTTTGAAGAGTCCGGCCTTTGTGACGTCATCTGGGTACATGAGCATCATTTGGGTAAAGTTAAAAATAGTAATTTTCTATATACTTTTTGCAAATTCCAACTAGGAGTTTTAAAGGGAACCAAAAAAAATCAGTATTTAACAGATTATATTGGAGTCTGCAGGTTAATAGAGCTTTAAACATATGCAGGGATTTAATTGTAAGTACGGCTGCAGGGGGAAATAAAGCCTTATTCTCCCTGCAGCCGCTGGCTTGTAGTCATTGAGGAAGTGCCAGGCGGGGGGGACTGTGAACATTCAGCACTTAGTAAACATTGTGTGCGCTGTAATTTCCCTGATTCTTGGCTGACCCATTGTAGGGTGCGGAGGGTGTTTTTACAGAGCACTGTTCTCAGCCTTGGCTCCACCATAATGACTGGAGGCGTGCATGCACTTGTATATAACAGTATTTACCTGTAGATTGTCACTTTGGGGTTTCTTTTTTGCTTACAGTTTCCCTTTTAATTTGGTTTTGATAGATAATAGTTTGTACATTTTTATTATTGATTTGATCTTTTTCAGCTTTATTCTTTAGAATGAAGTTTTCCTCTGCAACTTGGGTATCCAGGAGAGGTCCAGTTACAGGGTCAATCATCCAGTGTTGTGACAGAAGTGACGAACTGAGCAGATCTCATTCTGTCAAGAAAGAGCCATATTTTGGCTTTTCTCAAGTGTGCAAAAAGCTCCGTTCTGTAACTTAAAGAGGACCTGTCACTTCCATAAAATGATATGACCTGGTGTAAACGCCGCTGTTCTCCTCAATCTGGAGAGGCTTGTCTTCCGATCCTGCTCCTCGCTAATATAAATTATTTTATTTTCCAATTGGGCGCGGTCCACATGTAGAGAGGATTTGATGACCACGCCTACTTGGCTTTAAAAAAAAAAAAAAAAAAGACTAAATATACATAAAGGGAAGAAGAGGCCATATTTAAAGAACAGAGAGATACAGGAACACAAGAGAGGTAACGCTGGATTCAGGAGAACAGAGGCATTTACACCAGGTAACAGAATGATTATATTCAATTACAGTAACCAATCTTTAAAGTTTAGTAGTCTTTCTTCCACCCAGTACTTGGGGTGAATGCCTCGATAGCCCGCTATAACTATATTCCCGGCATGTAGAGGGTATCCGGTAGCTACAGGTTTGAGTGCAATAGTGAAAGAGTTATAGATATAGCAAACAGTCTTTGTATTTTGCATTTTTTTTAATTAAAGATCAATAATGGGGAAAGTTGACTCTAAACATCACCATGAACATGAATCTCCTTAAATGCATATGCTGTAATAGATAGTATCCCCACAGATCACGAGCCCTGCTTATTATCACTTATTTTTGTTGTATTCTCCCATCCTTCCGGTGTCAGCATTGTGTCTGCTCTCTCTTGTCTGCTGCCGTATCCTGCGCTTCCTGTTCCCGGACCCCCGTCCATCTGTCTTTCCTGTCCAGGGTCATCTCTGTCTTTCCCATACATGAAGGAATTCATCTGCATTGTAGAAGAAGTCACGAGTCGCTCTGCATACTGTGCAGGCAACCTTATGAGCCAAAATACCGAACTTAAAAGGGAATCTGTCACCAGGTTTTTGCCATGCTGCAGCGTAATGTACGGACAGGGACCCTGATTCCAGTGATGTATTACTTACTGAGTTGATTGTTGTCATTTTGATCAAATCAAGGTTTTCTCTGCTGCAGATTTTATGTGAATGTGGAGTTCTATGTGTGGGGGGGGGTTATACACAGCTAATGAATATGCCGGACTATCTGGCAGCAGGCAAAGTAGTCCTCTAATGATTGTGACGCTGGTCACAAGAAATAACTGGTGTCAGAGGAGCAGAAAACTAACTGAAATAAATGGAAAGTAAATATATCAATTATACTACTTACTAGTAGTAAAGAGTGGTCAAAGCAATCCACGGTCAGGCCCAGGAAATGGTGCAGTACAGAAAAGGGTTAACAGAAGCAAAATCCAATTCAAGCCAAAGTCAGGAAACCGGAGAGACAGAAACAGAGTACATAGGTACAAAACAGATAGAGAAGTCAGGTCATTAGCAGATGGTCAAGTCCAGGTAAGAAACAAAGTGAGACAGGATCTGGTTCAGAACATAAAGAGATCAAGTCCTACACAGCCAAAAGCAAATGTACAATTGACCCAGAGTAGAGCTGCAAGCTAGTTTAAATAGGCTCTTAATTAAGAGAGCTGAATTCAGGTGATTGAGGCACAGAGCCAGTGCATCTTGACAGTCTCCATAAACCTAGAACAACACAGGCAATATGGAGATCCTGACAATGATAATCTGCAGCTGGTTAAACCATGATTTTATTAAAACTACAAAAACCTGGCGGCTGATTCCCTTTTAAGAGCTTATCCAAAATTAAAGGCTTGGCCTTTTCCTTCCAAAAAACAGCACCATGCATGTCTACTGGTCATGCATGATCTGTTGCTTTGCCCTATTAAGCAGAGTGGCTGTGAAACTAGTACTCAGCAGTGTGTCTGTGAATCCAGGATGAGATAAAACACTTACTAGAAAGTGTCAATGCGATATCTCTCTCTACCTCCCTCCTCCTCCAGATTCCCCGCTTGTAGGCTTCAATAGACAGCTGTGATCTTATCCCTCAGTGAGTTGGTAGTCTCTCTTAAACTAGACGAATTTTAGTACTATTTCCGAGTGAATGAGTTCAGGGGGTGAGATGTGGCTTATAAGTGGAGAAACTAGCATATTTCTCTGATAATCTAGAAAGTTTAATATTGACTTTTTTAACTATTCATTTTGTTTGATGAAACACTGACCACTTGGGTAATTTCTGTGTTATATTCTCTTTACCAGTTCATAAACCAGATAAAGTCAGCTGGGTGGAGGCATCAGGAACCATTCGGGATGGGTTATGTGTCTACACCGCTCTGCATAGTCTGGCGCATCTGGCACCAGGAAAGTTTGTGCTAATACCCGACGGAGCAAGTGTAGGTATTACACTGATTTTATTTATAGTTTATTTAATTTCCATTGCTCCCCTAGGTATGCTGTTTCTTGTATGTTGTGTTTTTAAATGTTTGTTTTGCTTGTTTTTTTAAGATCCCAGAGATATCGGCATTTCTATTCAGTTCTATTCTTATGGTTTTTACTAACAGGGCGTCTCTTAATGGAATGCAAAGCATCCTAAAGACAAGCCCCTGAGGTTCCTGTGAGCCACACCCACGAGTATCCTATGACCCACCATAAAAATCACCAATAAAAAAATCTATCTCTATAACCATATATGACAGAGTAAAAAAGGAAAAACAGAGACTGAACAATCTATCATTTGCATCAGTATTCAGTCATTTACTATTTTTAACGCTAATTATTTCCTATTTCATTTAAGATTTTATTTTTTGTCTATATTATTTTACATTGTTATGAAATATTTATATGCTGTACTATGACATTTTGATAATAATAGTAGAACATAAAAATAATAAAATAGCAATTTAATAAATAATAACACTATTTAAATATTACTGATAAATCATGTAGTATATCAGTTTTAAAATACTATGGCAGGTGATAAGGTGTAGGGCTTTTAGCACTTCCATCAATACACTTTATAAGAAGAACCAGATTAAGCTCCTGATGACGTGGTACCATACGCCTGAGCTGTACATAAATGTAACCCCGCCATTCCAGACACCTGCTGGAGATCTAATGCCAGTGGCGCGTCCCTGTATTACATCTTTTGGACCTGCCCTAGAGTAATAGCTTTCTGGGGAGACGTTGAGGCCCTGGTGAGAGGAGTGTTGGATAGGGATATCCCCCTGGACTCTCTGGCCTATCTGCTAAATTTGGCCCCACCGGGACTAGATAAACTGGGGACAAGGTTGCGATTACATCTTCTCACAGCCGCTAAGTGCTTGCTCTCCCTGTTCTTGAGGAGGGTGTCAGCTCCTTCTTTCACTGCATTAGGCTGCTTTCACATAAGCTATTTCCGGCATTCGTGGCAGATCCGGCAGTTTTGCCACATTGGCCACGTAACGGCTGACTTGAGGCTAGCCCCATTCATTCCCTATGGGACTTGCGGTCATGTGCGGCACTTACGGTTTTGGCCTGATCCTGCAAATCCGGCACGTCAAAAAAAACGCTGTTAGCAGCGTTTTTTTGCCGTTTCCGCAAGTGTCGGATCGCGGCAAAACCACAAATGCCGCACATGACCGCAAGTCCCATAGGAATGAATGGGGCTAGCCTCAAGTCAGCCGTTACGTGGCCAATGTGGCAAAACTGCCGGATCTGCCACGAATGCCGGAAATCGCTGTTGTGAAAGCAGCCTTACTCTATGGGCAGCTTTAACCGGACTTGGAGCTCTTGGATTCTATTTGCTGAAAGCTGTCAGATATGAGGATTGATGACGCCTCTGTCCTTCTCTAGACTTTTCTAGGGAGAACCTGCAGAAATGGGCGCTTCAACACCCCCATCAGGATTTCCTAGGGCCTGATCTGATTAAATGTTTGTTATATCTGAATCCAAACACAAGAACTAATAACCTATTTGGACTGAGATCTACTCTCTTGTTTGTTTCAGAATGTTCTAGATTTCTAATGTCTTGTTGGATTCCTCTCTTATATGTTTATTATTGATTTGTACTGTTTATATATACAAAATAAAGTTGAGAAACATACACTCATCTTTATATGTTCGATTATTATCATAGCACTCCCCTCCAGATAGCCACGCCCCTCCGGTTAGCCCCACCCCTTTATGTATGTATACCTACACATTGATCTGCCCACTTCATAGCTCCGCCCCTCCACACAGCCCTGCCCCTTCATGGGTGCATATGGCTCTGCCTCCTTGGGAGGGGATGGGGTGTGCAGGTTTGAGGGAGTGCACACACACACACACACACACACACTCACACACTCACCTAACTACTCAACTCATTACTAAGAAAAGTTCATTACTATTGCCGGGCTCTACAGGTAGTATTAAATTGTCTTATTATTATTGAAATTATTTTTAGTATGCATTTTTTTTTTTATCTTGCATGATTTCTTTCATATACTATTTATTTTTATAAGTGTAATGGCCTAATAAGTGATGATAATAAAATAAGTGAACAATAATTCTAATTTATTGTATTTCTATTTAATCCTTTGATCTCTTAATATTGTACTATTTAGTTTCTAATATATTTTATACTCTATTATACTGTTATGAAGTTCTCATGTAGATTTTTAATATTACTGATATTACACAATATTGTGTTTTTTTTTCCCAGCCGTTTGGCACACTGGCTATTCAGCTATCTCACCATAGAGGAGCCTCTGTGGTCACAACGGCCCATGGTGAGAAGGACAAGCAGTATCTGGATAAGATAAGACCTCCTGTAGGTGAGTCCTAGGACTTACTTTAAAATGTTTTTTTTGGGGTATTACGGAGACCCGTTAAGTTTAGTTTGAGGACCTGCAACTCTTTTTAATAATGAGTCTGATACTAGGAGATGATTTATTGTCAGACTTCTATGTATGGTAAATCTGCATTCATGCTAATTATTTTGCCACCTATATTTCGTTGGTCATTGGAGATCGATGACTTAAGCTTAGCTGCATCATCTATTGGTTTTCTGAAATCTACTTACTGTGTCCCTTACACTTTACACTGCAGCTCTGCTTATTTAGACTGAGGCATTATGGTCTATATAAAGCATGATTTTCAAGTCCTTGTGCTGCAAATATATTGGGACAATCTCTCCTCATTCTGCACATTTGCTCCCATGAGAATAAAAAAAGTCTATACTCACCTCTGATGCCGGCACAGTTCCTGGGGCTCACGTGACATTATGACACGCGAGCCCTGCGACCAATCGGCGTCTGAAGGTGTGGAGAAGGAAGCTGGCGCTGATTGGTCACAGGGCTCGTGTGTCATAACAATGTCACATGAGCCCCAGGAACTGTGACAGCATCAGAGGAGAGTATAGGCTTTTTTTATTTTTATGAATGATGAGAAGGGGATGTCCAAGTAGTGGACAGCCCCTTTAAGGAGATTTTGTGTCTGTTCTGGCAATGAGAATCATCAAAATAAGCAAAATGTGTTGTCCTGTTTCCAGCCCGTGTTATCGATGTGTCTAAAGGCAACGTGAACCTGATCGAGAAAGGCATCGAGGAGACCGGAGGATTGGGGTTTGACATCATCATCGATGCTGGAGGTCAGTGGCAGATGCTGATCACAGAGCGGCTCGCACACACCTCTGATCAGCACTAGAAATTAGTATTTTTTAATTATTTGGGTTTTAGCAAATGATTGTTATTCATGGCATAATATAACATTTTGGGCATATTTCCAACATCGGCTGATCCGCAGAAAATGAACCACTCGAACCTTACTGGAGAGGTGGGAAGAAAAGTTCAATGTGAGTGCAGATAGTGTGTGTATACTGTCACAGTAATAGGAGGCTAATTTCTATTCCCAGTGATAATGTACAACACCGGAGACTCCATTACGAAGCCGGAGCTTCTGCCGCACAAACATGAAATCCTCTCTCTCCTCGCTGTCGGAAGCCAATGGGTGACGAGAGAGCAGTATCTCCAGGTAAGGATTATAAGGGGTCACTCTGTGTGCATTTAAAAAAAAATACTGAAGTCCTATGTGGCAGAAGGGTATGTAGACCCCACCAGACAACGTTGTGCCCAGAAATGCCTATTTGTCAGCTTTATATCAATTTTGTCCCTTTTCAATTCAGGATCCTGCAAATTTGCCAAGACAGTTTCCAGATATTCCGTTGGCACATATGTTATAGCTACAATTCTTTAAAGGGTTATTCCCAGAATGGCTAATTTTTACAAAGCTGAGTATCTGCATAACTATAGTTACTGTACTGCACAAGCCCAACATAGTGTCATCTCCTATATCCTTTTGTGTATCCAGCTTCACAGAACTGAACAGACAGCCCTAATCGTTCCTACTAATGCTACATTGTTCACCTGCACCCTGCTCCTTCTCAGTGCTCCAGGCCCCGCAGTCTGCTCTACCATGTGCTTACTGATTAAAGATAGATAATTCTCAATATGGTGTAAGATGGCGGTCAGGTACATAGTGCATAGCCGGTATGTATCACAGACGGAGTCATTCTCTGTGATTTAAACCTGGATGTCTGCTCTGATATCTGTAGTACCATGAGACTTATTAGGGTTTTCCAGGGCTAGGTTTAGCAGATAGCCGGAGAGACGGGCTGGTCTTGCTATCCACATGCCTCCATCCATGGGTGTGTCTCCTATCTTATAATGGTGTCTGTTTGACACATGGTCAGTGTGTGAAGGTCGTCATGCCTCCAAAAAGTAAAGAGATTATTTCTGTGGATAAAGTCCATTGATAACTTTGAACTTGGTGACTGTGGCCCGTTATTTGGCCAACATTTATTTCTGTTTGCAAACTACACATTTCATTGTCGGCTGATGTGAATTTTCAGAGTGTGAATATGATAACTCCTACATGGATGAAATAGCTGAGCTGTGCTACAACCTGGCTGTCAGAGCAATAAGGACGCTATGAGATTGGGTGATATTTTATTAGACCGGGTCATTAGGTGCAACTGTTTTTAATGAATTTGACAAAGTGATTAGATAAAATGTAGATGATACAGTGAGATCTTGAGCGTAGCATAGCTGAGCTGTCAGCACAGTAAGGATGCTATGCGATTCGATGATAGTTTATTAGACCGGGTCATGTTTTAAATGAACATAGCATAGCTGAGCTGTGCTGCACCCTGACAGATGTTTTATTATGGTGGCTCAGTAGGAGCACCTGAGCCTGCTCGACTGGGAAGAGGTCATCATTAGGGAGAAGATACCTGCAAATCGGTGCACATTTAATAGGCTGCACTGGCACACATGATTAATTATGTTTGTACAGAAAACAACCCATAGTCCTGTGGAGATAACCCAATCTACATCTCCTCTGCATCACAATGGCCACAGGAGAGCAAAACAGGATTATATTTGGTGTCCAATCCCGATACGTTTTACAATAAAAGTCCTAAAACTACAAGCTGTACCATACCTGTCAGTATTAAGTGTTTGGTTTTTCTGTTCCCTTTGGTTGCAGCTTGATCCGCCGGACAGCAATATTCTTTTCCTTAAAGGTGCGTCACTCTCGTACCTTAATGAAGAAACCTGGAACCTGTCAAGTTCTCAACAAGGAAAATATCTTCATATCCTTTTATAATGTTCAATGATATCTGTCATTCCTAATTGTTTCACAATAAGTTACTATGATAAACCTGAGCTAAAGGGGAGAGGATCCTGCTGGAGTTGGCTACAACATTTCTGAGTAGGCAGAGGCTGCTCATATAGTGCTGTAGTGGTGTCATGGCGTAAGTTTTATCAAAGTGGATGGTTTCAACATCCAGACCTTCACAAGGTCGGGATATTGAGAGTTTCCAGAGTATAGGGGAAGCACAAGAGAAGTCTTAGGAAAAATAATGTGAGAAGCGCAGAATCTCTCTGTGTAGGCTTTGATTTTAAATGTGATAATTTGTGGACGATGGGGCAGAGATTTTTCCCAGACAACTCCCTTAACATTCTTACCTTCATGACTTATCACATTCATGACTGAAGCGTGTCCAATTATGAAACCCTGCAGACGTGGAGGTAGTTATGCTATGTATATAGTGATCTACTAATTACGGTAATCATCCAGGAACTAGAGGAAGCTCTGTAACAAATCCTTCCAATAGATGCTGTTAGATAGTATGTAAAGAAACATCTATGGTTGAGAAATAGATGAATCTTTAACAAGTCAACATTAAAATCTACTTTTTTTTGTGATGTTCTCTTGAATCCGGCGTTTCTTTTTTTTTTGTCCCTGCTCCGGTTCGTTCCTGAGATACAGCCTCTTTTTCAATATATATAAATCAAGATTTGTTAACCAACCTGGTTTAGTCCATAAGAAGCCGCCCACTTGGCTAACAAGAGTAGAGTTACATACCGGAAAGATGGGGCCATATCTTGGGAACACAGAGGAGCAGGAAGAAAAGAAAAACATCGCCAGATTCAGGAGAACCACAAAATATGTACGGTATTTATGAAGAGTAACCGATCCTCTTTTAGGCCACCAGCATGTTATGCTGTTTTCTGTACATAATCAAGAACATCCTTAACTGTATCTTCACATATCCTAAAAGATGTTATGGACAAATTAGGGGGTGGAATATTCAGGTAAGGAGATTCAGTATAGTGTCCATCTTTGTAAATATTACCATATAATCCAAACCAAAATTTACCTAAGTGCAGACTTGCTGGAACCCTTAACAGTAGTATCAACACAAGTTTGAACACTGGGAAGCAGCTAGCGGTGGTGAGGGTCAAGAAATTCAGAGTGGGCCTCCATCTGGCATACAGAAGCACACCATAATTATAGTGGGCACCTCAACAGTTGGCAGTATCATCTGATATATAAAGTTGAGTGTATGTATGTATGTGTGTGTATATGTGGCAGGCCCCACCCACATTGCATAGCCCCACCCACTCAACATAGCCTCATCCACTCCATGTAGCCACGCCCACTCCATATTCCATATAGCCACACCATGCCCACTCCAAAATTGCCACCCCTACTATGCATAACCACGCCCCCTCCATTGTGATGTCACAGTAGAATGTTAGTTTATTAAATTCCATGTCATGTCACTACCTGATCATTCTGATCTTATGACTCATAAGAAAAAGAATATGACTGGATGATTGTCATTACACTCTAAGAGAAATGAATTACGCCTCAATGAGCTAAACTTACAGAAATGGAAGAAAGGGAAGCAAGAATTACAGAAATAAGTTCAGAAAGGGAGGCAGGAGTGTGGGTTGATGAGGCGGGTTGGTGGGGAGGTGTGGGGGGGGCAGGATTGATGCGTATAGTGGACATACAATACTCACACACAGACATACACTCAGCTTATAACTAAGAACAGTTAATTACTATGCCCGGGCAACGACGGGTTCTACAGCTAGTTACTTAAAGAGGACCTGTCACCCCCCCTGGTGCTTTCAAAAGTGACAGCACCACTGAATGCAGCATGTATGCTGCATTCAGGGAAGCTGTGTACTAAGGATCTAGCCCCCCTGTACCCCAAAAAGAACACTTTGCAAACTTTACAGTTAAGAGGTCCCATGGGTTGGTGGGTCTGTCTAAGAGGTCCTGGCTGCTGTCATAATCCTCCCTTCCTTTTCCTTGTGTGTTCCGCCTCCTCTATATGTCTACTGTCATCGTCTCTTCTCCTGGTCCTGCCCTCTTCTTCTGCTCCTGACATCACACAGAGCAGGAGAAGAGTAGGGAAGACACAGAAGAAGAGGAGGCAGTGGCAGACACATAGAGGGGGCGGAACACACAAGGAGAAGGCAGGAAGGACTGTGCCAGCAGCCAGGACCTCTTAATAAGATCCCACCCACAGGAGCTGTAAAGTTTGCAAAGTATTCTTTTCGGGGTACAGGGGGACAAGAGCCTTAGTACACAGCTTCTCTGAATGCAGCAAACATGCTGCATTCAGTGGTGCTGTCACTTTTGAAAGCACCAGGGGTGGAGGTGACAGGTCCTCTTTAATAAAAACCATTGTATCAAAAAAACAACAACAATATTAATGCCGTACAGTGACCATGAACTGGTAGACTGTATACCACACAAGGTATTACTGCAACGTTAAGTCTGAGTACAGGTGAATGAAGCAATGTGATGTCACTGCGCCCTCAGTGCTGCACACCGAGCTTCTGTCTCCCATGAGGCCTAACTAGGCATATAAGACCGTGTTAGGGCAGGGACCCCGTGGCTACTAAACGTCTATACTGTTGTGCATCCTGTGGATATAAATATACCTTGGATCTGGGTAGTTGGGCTTGTTGCTATTATCTATGTTACTATATAGGACTCGTGATTGTGGAACTTGGGGCTCAGAACTAAACTGTTTGGCACTTTTTTACAGCTATCTGCATTTTCTACTTTGTGGCGTTCACAGCATATACATGTATTCACGTCTTTAAGAATTCAGCACTTGTATAAATCCATTAGCTCCCCAAACTTATATATACTTTATCAAGGCAGGAGAACTGCACCCATTGAGTAAAGCCAACTTTTAAAGAGCTGTCAACAGCCATTTGTATTGTAAAGATGACTTTTTGCAGTTCCTGAGAACCGCCATGGGGATTAATTTCACCCCAGATAATGATAATCTCTTGATGCCCAATTGGAAGTTTATAACGATCTTTCTCTCCACCTTTCCTCCTCTCCAAAAGATTTACAGTAATGGCTTAAAACAAATTTTTAAACATATGAGCTGCCGCTCTATGTCTTATGCTCACATCATACAGCAAGAAAAGGAGAATTTTGTGTACTCACCGTAAATTCCTTTTCTCTTAGCCTCTAATTGGGGGACACAGGACCGTGGGTGTTATGCTGCTGTCCACTAGGAGGCGACACTAAGTAGAATCTGCAAAAGAGTTACGTGGCTCCTCCTCTGCAGCATATACAGCCGAGAGCAGGAAGTGCTTCTCCAGTTTTGTGCTAAAGCAGTAGGAGAATGACAAGAATCACAGTAAAATAAGGCCTGTTAAGTAAACAGGCAGCCACATAATAACAGTAAGGTAAAACCTGTAACCGAACAGGCAATTATGTAATAACAGTATAAGCAGGCCTGGAAAATAAACAGGCAACTATATAACCTCTCAGGAGTAAGATGAGAACCTAGTAACGGCCCGAAACGGGTAACAGGGTGGGTGCTGTGTCCCCCAATTAGAGGCTAAGAGAAAAGGAATTTACGGTGAGTACACAAAATTCTCCTTTTCTCCTTCGCCTCATTGGGGGACACAGGACCGTGGGACGTCCTAAAGCAGTCCCTGGGTGGGAACAGCAATGGAAATCACTACTGAATAAAAACAACAATGCACCTACAGGTGGGCTACTGCCGCCTGGAGGGTACGGCTTCCCAGACGCATTTGCCGAGGACTGAGTGAGAACGTAAAACGTTTGGTAAGCATGTGCATGCTGGCCGCGCGGCTGCCTTACACACTGGTTGTGCTAACTCCTGGTGCCTAATAGCACGGTAGCCTATGAGACCCCCGCGGTCATGGAGAATGTGCTGTGTCCGTGGCTGGAAAAGATACAGCACCATGGATGAAAGGTGCTACCTAAATAAATAATAATAATAAGAGTAATAATATCATTAATGATATAAAGTATTCAGTAATACTTATTCATTTAATTCCTTTTTTTTTTTTTCTTTTTTTTAAATAATGCAATAAGCACCCAGCCATCTGATTAGGTATGTGTAGAGCCCGGCCTGTCTGCTGTGTTCATCCTTCTGGAAGAAGGAAAGAGAGGTTTTTTCTTTTTTAAAAGGAAACTTGTCCTGGGCGCGTACATGCGTAGGGTTCTGACCAAGGCCCAGTAATGTAGAGCTTTCTTGTCCCGATGAGCTGGCATGTGGCTTAGCGCCGTCAGAAATATATATCTTCTGGTAGGCGGGCAACAAAAGACACCACCATCTTAAGGGAAAAAACTAACCGGACTTAGGACAACCTTGCCTGGGTGGAGACCAGAAAAAAACAAAAGGCGGTTTACATGAAAACGCTACAAATTCAAAAACTCTGCGGAGAGAGGTAATTGCTATCCAGAAAACCACTCCTGTGTGAGAAGACGAAGGGGATTTTTCATCATGGCTTAAAATGTGGTTAGCGTAAAGCCGCGAGGACGAGGGACAAGACCCCCGGGTCTAAAAGACTTTAAGAGGGAGGAACAAGTCGGCAGACTTGAGGTCTGGCAGTAAGACGGTGCCGAGAAGGAATGAAAAAGGGGTTGAAGCTTGTCGTTAGAGAGGACCTAAGGACAGGCGTGAGTATAGATGCGATTGGATGAAACTGGGACCCCTTGAGAGGGACCAGTGCTAAGGTGAAAGCCCACGAGAAGAAAAGAAAATGGCCTTCCATGTTGATGGGATAACTCTTCTGAAACCGGTGTCCGCGCCCTGACTGAGGTCGCGATAACATTATGTGAACACCCGGGTCTCCAGGGTCACGTCGTTGAATTTAGAGTCGATGAACTATGATGATAAGACGGCCTTGAGAGATCAGGTCTGGACGATCCAGTAGGCCGCATGGCACTTCTGCTATGAAGTGGGCGAGATCGGCATACCAAGCGCGCTTGGGTCAGTGTGTGTGTGTTCACAAGGATGATTTGCTGACAGTCCAGATTGATTATCTTCACTACCCTGGGATAGTGGTAGCCTGAGGAAAATGTAGTGGAATTGGAATTGGGTTCAGTCCAATATCAGACCTCCCGCCGTCCATGACTGTGGGTCGTGGGACCTGGCTATGAAGCTAGGCACCTTGGTAATGAGGTGTGACACCATTACTGGTACTTCTGGAGTTCTCCAGTGATGTCAGAGTTGTTTTAAAAACATCTGGATGTAGGAACCCTAATCTGAGGTAATCTCTCGGCATCTACAAGCGGTAGAATGACAGCTAAGAGTACAGAGTTTGAGAATTCCGCCTATTGAAGAATGTGGTAAACTTCTTTTATTGGCTGGGAACTGCGGGATTTGCTCTAGTGAGTGAACATATGCCACAGCCGTGGCATTGTCAGACTGCCTTCTGACATGGCAGTCCGCCAGTAGAGGGGATCAGGTCTGCAGTGTTGGGACGATGAGTATCGTTGATTCCAAACAGGACCATTTGTTCCTAATGTTGAGATGTAGGTACAGTGCACGACAACTTGGCAGAAGAAAATACTTCCCCTGTGTACTAGTGAGTGGCTGAGCCACCACAGGAGATACTACATGGCTGGTACTGGAAGGAGACACCACTTGAGGTGATCGTACAATGGTATCTCATGACGTGAGCATGGAGAACTGGGAAGTCTTGAGGAGCAGCTGGAATAACCACCAGTGCTGCCGCCGTCCTGCTTCTGACCCTCAATTCAGGTCCGACAGGCTGAGGAAACCGTTGAAGGAGAGTGCGGACCTCTAGTTGAAGTGCCTATGTCTAGTCTCAGAAAAAGTTTGACCGGAACTTCAAATGTATTGAACTGTATTCCGAAAATACGAAGACTGCAGTGAAAACTGGGGTAGACTTGTGGAGGATGCCCAGCCAACCAAGTCTTAAAGTGTTCCTCGTAATAGAGACGCTGCGTTCTCAATCCGTGAAGGTCGTGTGTTGAGAAGTAAACGTCCAGGTGTGGAAGAGAGACCTCGTCCCTGGAACGCAGGAAAACCAGGCGACTGCCATAACCTTTGTGACCAGTTAGGGAACTGTAACAAGTGTGCACAGAAACGCCACAATTAGGAATCGTCTTTGTAAATTGTAAATATGATAAGCGGCTGCAAGAGGAACATGCAGGTATTCATCCTGTATATCTAAGGATGCAAGGTATTTTCCGTGTTCCCTAATAAATTATCATTATGGAGCGGAGAGGATCTGTGCGGAAAAAAACTGTCCCAGGTATGTTTGTCTAGCTGTGTCAGTCTAGCACAGGATGTACTGCACGTTCTTGTTTATGGACTACAAGGGAATTGGAGTACAGCCTTTAAAAACCTCGCTGTGCATGTGGCACCGGCATAGAACCTTTTAACACGTTCTGCGTGCAACACAGGCATAATGAGCCTCTGAATTTAACGGGAGCTTTAATTTGGAGGGTTGTCTGTGAGCGCTATATGTGCGTTGATCGAGTTTGTGTCGATCTAGACGATGATCCGCTAAATTAATTCCGAAAAGGTTGGAATCTGGATTGCTGACTGCGAGTGAGGCACCGTTTGGTGCTGTGCGATTGGCATTCCCAAGGTATGGTAGCGGACTCTGAGGCCTGCTGTAGTGTTCTGTTCAGCAGAGCTGTGTCCCTACAGGAACCTTGTCGTCCGATAGGGTACCGTACGAACCCTGCCACGGAAACGCAACCCAATAAAACTCCCGTGTGCAAAGCGGGGCCCTGAAGGTCCCATGGGTACGGTCTTGTGTCCTTTGAGACACAGATGAATGTTCGAAGTATCGACATTTAGCTTCCTGTGAGATGGAACGTTGATTTAGAGATGCATGAAGGTCCGAGTCTGGGGTTGGATTGCGAAAAACTATCAGACGTCGGAGCCATCATCCTGGTGCATGCTAGTCTCCATAAACTGCGACAGTCGCAGACGTAACAACTGTCTATCTAGATGTAGCATTATGTGCTCTGATAGGTACTGGCATCAGTGGCTGACCCGGTGTAAGGAAAGCCAGGCTGTGCCTATTAGAGTGTCACCCACACTAGGCAGAGGAACTCTGCTCGCTGGGTGAGAGGCATAAGAGGTAAAACGTCAGACGAACATAGGCGAAGCCGTGGCACTGTAACGACACAGACTAAACACATTACATTCATAGGGCATTGGTGGATCACGTGTCCCCTGTGCGTACTGAGAATATGCTGACGCCTAATTTCTTCACTGACATTATGTACAGCTGCTGAAAAAAAAAAAAAAAGGTTTACAGCAGCACAGAGTATGTCAGGAGAGATCTTGTAGGGCACGATACACTTATTGTGATGTCAGTGAGGGTAGCGCTGTGCTGCAGCAGTTACTCTGTGCTGCTGTGAATACAATTATTTCAGGACAGAATATGACAGTTGCCCACTTTCTGTACTGGCCCTCTATACTTATGGAGTCCGGAGGGAGGTATTACACATGGCACAGACATGATGTACAGGGGGAGAGGAAACTGCAGCAGGGAACTATATCCCTGCTGGCAGTCCTGCATCTGCCCCACAGCCTGTCACACCTGGTGTGCAGGGGGGGGAGAGAGCTGCTGCAGGGAAACCATGCCTGCTGTTCTGTATATGCCCCCATAGCCTTATGTGGCCGCTGTGCTGCACAGTGTTTACGCCTATAATGGCGCCCAGAGCCGTTTTGGCGCCGCCAGAGGGAGAAGGAGGGGGCGGGAACCTGAATGGGCGCGCAATACAAGCGCCCAAAGGGACTTCCCGCCCCTCTCTGTGATGCGGCGCCGCGTCATTTGACGCTATCCGGAGGGCGGGCGGTGGGCGGGGATGGGCGGCGTCTTCCACGCTAGGCCTGAAGCCGGGGCCTAGCGTGAATTGAGGCCCCGCAAATGGCGGGGGGTCGGCGCGGAGGTCCGGAAAGCATCCGGAGCCGCCGCCATGGAGGATCCCTGCCACCCCAGGTACCTTGCTGCCTGCCTTGCAGGGGCAGCTTGGGGGGGAGCTGGGTACCTCTTCCCCCTGCCTTGACTGTGGGAGCTGCAGGGAGAATGGGGTCCTATGGAAGGAAGTGCAGGGCTGAGTGGGGCTGAATCCGGACCCCACCGGGATCCTGGGGAAGATAAGTGCAGCTGCACTTGTGAGCCTGCGCTCCTGCAGGCAGCCAGGTGCCTCAGCATAATGCCCACAGGGTGATATGCTCCAGAATCTCAGCCCAGAATGCAGCATGTGCTGCTGGGCCCTGTGGTGCCACAGCCTAATGACCAATAGGGAGATTAGGGGTTCGTCTCTGCGCCTGTCTGCAGCTAGAGGCCTAGGCCAGAATGCAGCATGTGCTGCTGGGCCCTGTGGTGCCACAGCCTAATGACCAATAGGGAGATTAGGGGTTCGTCTCAGCGCCTGTCTGCAGCTAGAGGCCTAGGCCAGAATGCAGCATGTGCTGCTGGCACTTGTGGTGCCACAGCCTAATTACCCATAGGGTGATTAGGGGGTCGTATCTGAGCCTGTGCTTCTGCAGGCATCCATCTAGAGGCCCAGGCCAGAGTGCAGCATGTGCTGCTGGTACTTGTGGTGCCCCAACCTAATGACCCATAGGATGATTAGGGGGTCATCTCTGAGCCTGCGCTCCTGCAGGCATCCATCCAGAGTCCCAGCCCAGACTGCAGCATGTGCTGCTGATACCTGTGGTGCCTCAGCCTAAGCACCCAGAGGGTGATTAGGGGGACGTCATCTGGCAGGTAGTCCAGCTCTGGCTTCAACTCAGGACCCCGAGGGAGTGAGGAAGGTGGATGTTATGCTGGGCTGTCTCAACTTTAACCCAGCAACCCAACAGTGGGAGACCGAGAAAGGAGCACGGCATATGTAAGGATTCTCAACTTCAACCCAGCGCCCCAACAGTGGGTCGCCGAGGAAGGAGCATGCCGGGGGTCACACCGGACCCACTTTTCTTCATTGGAAGAAAAAAGGATTAGAGAAAATAGAGAGTAAAAATGGTCGTGTGCCTCCTTCGACACTAAGCAAAAACTGGAGAAGCACTTCCTGCTCTAGGCTGTATATGCTGCAGAGGAGGAGCCACGTAACTCTTTTGCAGATTCTGCTTAGTGTCGCCTCCTAGTGGACAGCAGCATAACACCCATGGTCCTGTGTGCCCCAATGAGGCGAAGGAGAAAATGTGAGTTATGAGCAGCCACTGTGTGATCTCACGTGCCGCTCATTAAGGAACTGAATATTCCCTGCTCCCCTTCCCCCCACCATCATACCGGGCATGAGGAGCAGTGAGTACCATATCCCGACAGCTGTCTGGGTGTGGGAGGGCGGTGCTCACACACTGTCTGCATCACGCCACACACTTAAAAAGAAAACTTATACTCACCCTCTGCACCCCCGCAGCGCAGCGTCTTCATCTCAAACAGGCAGCTGATGGCATGTGGGAGCGTGTCAGCTGACAAGTAAGTGAGCTCCGCGCTCCCACGTGCTGTTTGCTACCTGCATAGGATGAGGATGCCGCGCTGCGGGGGTGCAGAGGGTGGGTGAATATAATAGTTTTATTTAAGTGTGCTATTTATTTATAGAGCACCATTGATTCCACGGTGCTGTACAAGAGAGAGGGTTACATACAAACAAGTTAAAAATACAATGAACAAACTAACAGTGACTGACTGGTACAGAGGGGAGAGAGGACCCTGCCCTTGTGGGCTTACATTCTACAGCATTGGGGAGGGAAACGGTAGGATGGGTTTTCTCGGGGGTGGTGGGGCGCTGGGTCCAATGGTGGTGGAGCACCAGGTCCAGTGATGGTGGAGCGCTGGGTCCAGTGGTGGTGGCACACTGGGTTCAGTGGTGGTGAGGTGGCACCGTGGTCATTGCAGGCTGTAAGCTGTTCTGAAGAGATGGGCTTTTAGGTTCCGCTTGAAGGTTCAGAGTGTGGGGGACAGTCGTACGTTTTGGGGTGCAGAATTCCAGAGGATTGGGGATGCTCGGGCGAAGTCTTGCAGGCGGTTAGATGAGGAACGTACAAGTGTAAAGGAAAGGAGGAGGTCTTGGGAGGATCGAAGATTACAAGTTGGATGATATTGGGGGATTAGCTAAGAGATAAATGGGGGGACAGATTGTGGACGGCTTTGTAAGTCAATGTTAGTAGTTTGAATTGGATATGCTGGGGAATTGGGAGCCAATGGAGGGATTTGCAGAGCGGACAAGTGGGGGAGCAGCGAGGAGAGAGGTGAATTAGTTGGGCAGCAGAGTTAAGTACAGATTGGAGAGGTGCAAGAGTGTTGGCAGGGAGGCCACAGAGGAGGAGGTTGCAGTAATCGAGACGGGAGATGATTAGGGCATGCACTAGCAGTTTAGTAGATTGAGGGTTGAGGAGGGGACGGATTCTGGAAATATTTTTGAGTTGGAGGCGGGCAGGAGGTGGTGAGGGCTTGGATGTGTGGTCTGAAGGATAAGGCAGAGTCAAGGGTTACTCCGAGGAAGCGGACATTAGGTACAGGGCAAAGTGTGATATAATTTATTGTGATGGATAGATCAGGTAAGGGAGGTGCGCGAGATGGGTGAAAGGTGATGAGTTCAGTTTTGTCTACATTTAGTTTAAAGAAGAGAGAGGAGAAGAAGAAGGATATGGCTGATAGACACTCTGGGATTCTGGACAGCAGAGAGCTGACTTCTGGGCCAGAGAGGTAGATCTGGGTGTCATCAGCGTACAGGTGGTACTGAAATCCATGGGACTTTATGAGTTGTCCTAGGCCAAGGGTATAGATGGGAAAAAAGAAGGGGTCCCAGGACAGATGTGGAGGTCAGGTGGAGAGATGGCTTCTTCAAGACAGGTGTAATTGTTGCATGTTTACAGCAGAAGGAAAGCTAACAGAGGTTAGTGATAGATTCAAGAGGTGGGTTAGGGCTGGGATAAGAGTTGCGGTGAGGTTGGGAAGGAAGTAGGATGGGATGGGTTCCAGTGCACAAGTGGTGAGGTGCGATTTGGAGAGGAGGTGTGCAAGTTCTCCTTTAGTGATGGAGAGGAAGAGGGTTAGTGGGGGAGGGGAGTGGTCTGATATACATAGGGGTTGTGATGGTTGGGTAGCAAAGACTTATCTGATCGATCTTGTTGGTGAAGTGTGTTGCGAAGTCTTCTGCAGAGATACGAGAAGTAGGAGGGGGCAGTGGGGGGGAGGAGGGAGTTAAATGTGTTGAATAACTGCCTGGGGTTGTGGGACAAAGAGGATATGGGGGTAATGAAGTAATTCTGTTTAGTGGTGGTGGGACACAATCGTGGAGTGGAACACAATTTATTGAATATTTTAAACTTTTAAAAAAAATAAAAAACTGAAAAGTGGGGCGTGCAATATTATTCGTCCCCCTTGAGTTAATACTTTGTAGCGCCCCCTTTTGCTGCGATTACAGCTGCAGTCTCTTGGGGTTTGTCTCTATCAGTTTTGCACATTGAGAGACTGAAATTCTTGCCCATTCTTCCTTGCAGAACAGCTGGAGCTCAGTGAGGTTGGATGGAGAGCGTTTGTGACCAGCAGTTTTCAGCTCTTTCCACAAATTCTCCATTGGATTCAGGTCTGGACTGTGACTTGGCCATTTTAACACCTGGATACGTTTATTTTTGAACCGTTCCAGTGTAGATTTTGCTTTATGTTTGGGATCATGTCTTGTTGGAAGATAAATCTCTGTCCCAGTCTCAGGTCTTTTGCAGACTCCAACAGGTTTTCCTCCAGAATGGTCCTGTATTTGGCTCCGTCCATCTTCCCATCAATTTTAACCATCTTCCCTGTCCCTGCTGAAGAAAAGCAGGCCCAAACCATGATGCTGCCACCACCATGTGTGACAGTGGGTATGGTGTTTTGAGGGTGATGAGCTGTGTTGCTTTTACTCCAAACATATCGTTTTGTGGCCAAAAAGTTTGATTTTGGTTTCCTCTGAGCAGAGCCCCTTATTCCACATGTTTGGTGTCACCCAGGCAGCTTGTAGCAAACTTCAAACGGGACTTTTTATGGATATCTTTGAGAAATGGCTTTCTTCTTGCCACTCTTCCATAAAGGCCAGATTTGTCCTATGAGCCGATGAATAAATGTGGTATAATAAAAGTAAGCGCTGAGAGCTAAAACAGGATACACAATGCTCTTAAATATATTACCTTTGAGTTTTATTCATTCAACAAATAAAAGCCCTCCTGCCACAACGCGTTTCGACGCTGACTGGTGAGTGAAAATCCTGAATATCGCTAATCTAGATTCCCCAATGCAGCGTTGCGCAACTTTTATTTTTTCTTTTGCAAGATTTTTCCTATGGACAGACCCTCCCACCTCAGCTGTAGATCTCTGCAGTTCATCCAGAGTGATCATGGGCCTTTTGGCTGCATCTCTGATCAGTCTTCTCCTTGTTCGAGATGAAAGTTTAGAGGCACGGCCAGGTCTTGGTAGATTTGCAGTGGTCTGATACTCCTTTCATTTCAATATGATCGCTTGCACAGTGCTCCTGGAGATGTTTAAAACTTGGGAAATCTTTTTGTATCCAAATCCGGCTTTAAACTTCACCACAACAGTATCTCGGACCTGCCTGGTGTGTTCCTTGGTCTTCATGATGCTCTCTGCACTTGAAACAGGACCCTGAGACTATCACAGAGCAGGTGCATTTATACGGAGACTTGATTACACACAGGTGGATTCTATTTATCATTACCAGTCATTTAGGACAACATTGGATCATTCAGAGATCCTCACTGAACTTCTTGAGTGAGTTTGCTGTGCTGAAAGTAAAGCGGCCGAATAATATTGCGCGCCCCACTTTTCAGTTTTTGATTTTTTTTTAAAGTTTAAAATATCCAATACATTTCCTTCCACTTCACGATTGTGTCCCACTTGTTGTTGATTCCTAAAGATATAAAATTATAATTTTTTTTTTAATGTTTGAAGCCTGAAATGTGGCAAAAGCTTGAAAAGTTCAAGGGGGCCAAATACTTTCACAGGGCACTGTATACACCAGGATGGGGGATCATATATACCAAGATGTGTGACAAATATATCAGGATGGGGGCCATGTACCAGGTTGGGGGATCATGTATACAGTACAAGGATAGGCCATAAGTAGAGTTTGGAACGTATTAATAGCATTTCAATTGATTTTAATGGTGAAATTTAATTTGACATAAGGGTCATTCCATGTCAAGTGATCCAAAAATGAATATTTTTTTTCCCTGACGTCCTCAGATTTTTTTAATTTTTTTTCTATATGAAGTACAACTTTAGTTAATTGCAAAAAAAAAGTTTTGAATTTTTTTCTTTATCAGTTAATTTTTTACAGATTTTTAAAGTTTTAAAAAAGTGTGAATTTTGGCCTGGTATGGCTTTACATTTTCTATCATATCTCGGGCTAGAAATAAGATAGAGAAACAAAATAAACACCAATCTACTCAGAACTGTGCAGGCTTTCACCAGATATGTCATAAGAGGATCTTTGTTAATACCATGGAGTAGATTGAAAGGGCACTGACCTGTAGTAGCTGCTGGTGTCTTTTCCTTTGTCCGGATGATGGTGGTTGGAATCCCGGTGCTCAGCTTATAGATATAAGCATGTGGATTCAGGTAACAGATGAAAGCGGCCCGTAGAAGAGGTATCATCCTCGAAACGGTCACCGTTGCTTGCACACTCCCTCCCTGCACACCCTCCCCGATGGATGTATCCTAAACTGGATCAATAAACAGCATATGGAACAAAAGATCCACGAGTGCCGCTTTCATCTGTTACCTGGATCTTTGTTAATATTTTACCCATGTGATCGCAAGCGCAAAACTTTAAAACGCATTTCCGAAAAATCGGCGCGCTTTAAATATTTCAAAAACTGCCCATGTGTCTGCTATGCTCTTAGCCACATCTGTACCAAATTTCAAGTTGGGATCGCGATGGGATCATATTTGAAAATATTTAAATATTAATAGCGTCAATGGGTCATTCTATATCAAGTGATCTAAATATGAATATTTTTTTTTTACCTGACATCTTTAGATTTTTTTTATTCTTTTTCTTTATGAAGTACAACTTTAGTTAATTACAAATTAAAAGTTTAGAATTTTTTTCTTCATCAGTTAATTTTTTACAGATTTTTAAAGTTTAAAAAAAGGGTGAATTTTGGCCTGGTATGACTTTATATTTTTTTTATCTCAGGCTAGAAATAAGATAATGAAGTGGGAGAGGCATAATTTTACTCAGAACGGTAACAGCTTTCATTTGATATGTTACAAGACTATGTTTCTTTATATCAAATTCAATCTATTGATGGGCAATTGTGAAAAAATGACTGATTGTGTTCTTGGTTATATTTGTGCAGAGATTCAACTTGGGACCTGTCAAATTTATATATTTTTTATTTTATGGTTGTATGAGTTATCACAACTTATTGAATAAAACATTTATATGCAACAAAAAAGAAACACAATAAACAAATCCCATAAGTGCCAGGATAAATACATCTTAATCATCAGAACACAACGCTCAGCATTTTCAACTTGAATGTATTGAACAAACCAAAAGAAGAAAGGTGATCATATCCTCAAGTTTGATTAAACAAGATTAAAAGAACCAAAAATGTTAACCCCTATTTATACATATAAATTTGTTTTCTATTCTATCACTAAACATGTGATTTATGAAGTGTTTAATAAGAATAGTTCAGTAGTTAAATCATCATTCTATAAATTATGAACTAATCAAACAATTAATAGTATGTTTTTAAAGTGGCATTTTATCAATTTGTCCCTTCTAGTGGGTGAAATGTAATCTTGTCCATAAACGCTTACTAGCAATCGCCATTTCCTTGTGTGTCAAAGAGTATGTCCGGCCTGTCACGGTGTTAGGCTCCGCCTGAGTTAATATCTGATTTTTGTGCACTTTTAAAATGTCTGGCTTTCTTTTACTTATATACACAAAGGATGGGGCTGGACCAGAAGGATGCAATAAAGTCAATTCTACTTCTTCATTTTCACAATCTTTGGAGAGTACAGTAGCCAGCCACCAGCGCCAATCATATTCATATTTTTTCAAAAGGATTGCAACAGTGTCTATGATAAAATGCTGTTTCTTGAGAAGTAGCAGCCATTGCTGTGTGGGAAAAATACAGTTAATATTAAGTATGGAAGATAGGTAATAAAAATAAAGATTTACAGTACACTTGAGATAGAACTGTATTACTATAAAGTGAGTTTTAGGGCTAGCGCGCACAGTTTTTTCTGTCTGCAGATACACGCTGCAGTTTTGGCAGCTTGTTTTTCTACCAAGTTTTTACCACATATGCGTTTGCCATTTTTTTCACTAGCGATTAAAAAAAACTGCTTTTTTTATATTAATGATAAATGCTGCGTTTATTGCAGCGATTAAAAAGTAGTTCAAGCAGTGATTTACTCACTCTTGAGTGTTTCCAAAAACACTTCATGTGGTGAACCCCATAGAAATCAATGGGGCTGTTTTTCTGAATGATGATCCCTAAGAATAGCACTGTGTGTATTGGCCCTTAATAATAAAAGCATTAAACTATTAATATATTTACTCACCCATATTTTAGTACACAGCCTTGATGGCTTTGTACAGACTATTGTTTGTTCAGGAGTTAAGATGTCCAGACATGTCAGGACATGAAAGGTCTGAACGAGCTGTCTTACTTCCTGAATGGAGTGGGTAGACACTTAACATGATTGACAGAGCTGCTGGCCTATCATCTGCTCTGCATTCACTGTCTATCCCTGTGCTTTCTCAGGTTGAGCCCTAACAAAGCTTTTTCCTATATGTCCTCTCCTGCTTCTAAGCTGTAACATATCAAAATAATACAGTAATGTCTAAAAATAATGGATTTGATAAATATAGACCCCACGCTTTTAGACCACAGGTTGAACAGATCTGAATTCAAGATTTTTGAATTGACACTATAAGGCTGTGTGCCCACATAGTGGTTTAGTGACGTTCAAATCGTCAGTAAACCGCTGGAAAATTCAAGGAGCCTAGACTCCTGAGCTCAGAAGTCTCCAGCTGTTTTCCGGCGGTTTTCCGGCGGTTTTTCTCAGCGTGTGCACAGCGGTTTTCCGGCGGTTTTTCCGGCGGTTTTCTATGGAGGATTTTTTTCATGGAACCGATCAAAAACCGCTGAAAAGAATTGACATGCTGTATGCTGCTAAACCGCTGGAAAACCGCTCAACCGCTGGCGGATCTCCGCTCACATAAACCCACTATGTGTGCACAGCATTTTCTAAATTACATAGGGTTACTTGTAAGTCCTAAAGCTGCTAAGAATTTACATAGATTTAAATAAAACCTATGCTAAACCGCCGGCGGTTTTCGCTGCTAAACCGACGTAAAACCACTATGTGGGCACATACCCTAATAGTTAAATATTTTAAAATATGATCCCATCACGATCCCAACTTGAAATTTGGTACAGATGTGGCTAAAAGCATAAAAGACACATGGGCAGTTTTGGAAAATTTTTATTAAAACGTTTTTTCGCAAATGCGTTTCAAAATGTTGCGTTTGCGTTCGCATGGGTAAAAAATTAAAATTAACAAATATACTCTTGTGACATATCTGGTGAAAGCCTGGACAGTTCTGAGTAGAATGGTGTTTATTTTGTTTCTCTATCTTATTTCTAGCCCAAGATAAAAAAATGTAAAGCCATACCAGGCCAAAATTCACCTTTTTTTTAAACTTTAAAAATCTGTAAAAAATTAACTGATGAAGAAAAAATTCTAAACTTTTAATTTGTAATTAACTAAAGTTGTACTTCATAAAGGAAAAAAAATAAAAAAATCTAAAGACGTCAGGTAAAAAAAAATATTCATATTTAGATCACTTGATATGGAATGACCCATTGACGCTATTAATAGTAAAATATGTTAAAATATGATCCCATCGTGATCCCAACTTGAAATTTGGAACAGATGTGGCTAAGAGCAAAGCAGACACATGGGCAGTTTTTGAAATATTTAAAGCGCGCCGATTTTTCGGAAATGCGTTTTAAAGTTTTGCACTTGCGATCACATGGGTAAAATATTAACAAAGATCCTCTTGTGACATATCTGGTGAAAGCCTGTATAGTTCTGAGTAGATTGGTGTTTATTTTGTCTCTCTGTCTTATTCCTAGCCTTAGTTATGAGGAGAAACGTAAAAGCAGGCAACAGCGAAATTCGGTGACAGGACAATTGTGTACAAGATAATTGTGTACGGACAATTGTGTACAGACAATTGTGTACAGGCCAATTGTGTCCAAGGACAATTGTGTACAAGGACAATTGTGTACAGGGCAATTGTGTACAAGGCAATTGTGTACAAGGCAATTGTGTACGGACAATTGTGTACAAGGCAATTGTGTACGGACAATTGTGTACGGACAATTGTGTACAAGGCAATTGTGTACGGACAATTGTGTACAAGGCAATTGTGTACGGACAATTGTGTACAAGGCAATTGTGTACGGACAATTGTGTACGGACAATTGTGTACAAGGCAATTGTGTACGGACAATTGTGTACGGACAATTGTGTACAAGGCAATTGTGTACGGACAATTGTGTACGGACAATTGTGTACAAGGCAATTGTGTACGGACAATTGTGTACAAGGCAATTGTGTACGGACAATTGTGTACGGACAATTGTGTACAGACAATTGTGTACAAGTGTGTACAAGGCAATTGTGTACGGACAATTGTGTACGGACAATTGTGTACAGACAATTGTGTACAAGTGTGTACAAGGCAATTGTGTACGGACAAGTGTGTACAAGGCAATTGTGTACGGACAATTGTGTACAACGCAATTGTGTACGGACAATTGTGTACAAGGCAATTGTGTACGGACAATTGTGTACGGACAATTGTGTACAAGGCAATTGTGTACGGACAATTGTGTACAAGGCAATTGTGTACGGACAATTGTGTACGGACAATTGTGTACAGACAATTGTGTACAAGTGTGTACAAGGCAATTGTGTACGGACAATTGTGTACGGACAATTGTGTACAGACAATTGTGTACAAGTGTGTACAAGGCAATTGTGTACGGACAAGTGTGTACAAGGCAATTGTGTACGGACAATTGTGTACAAGGCAATTGTGTACGGACAATTGTGTACGGACAATTGTGTACAAGGCAATTGTGTACGGACAATTGTGTACGGACAATTGTGTACAGACAATTGTGTACAAGTGTGTACAAGGCAATTGTGTACGGACAATTGTGTACGGACAATTGTGTACAGACAATTGTGTACAAGTGTGTACAAGGCAATTGTGTACGGACAAGTGTGTACAAGGCAATTGTGTACGGACAATTGTGTACAACGCAATTGTGTACGGACAAGTGTGTACGGACGATTATTTACAGACAAGTATAGGGAAAACAAAAAATTAAACGTCCAAAAAAAGGAAATACTTTATTCATCATTGATTTTAACGTAAGATTGCTTATTGAATAACAGTTTCAAAGCTTCTTCTATTCTTATTCTACAAATATTGCTGGTCTTGTCTATCGTGCCTGCATGTTGCTGATCGCTCGTAGATACCGCAGCTTGTCTCCTTGATTGTGATAATCAGCCACTTTCACACGCAGTCGTTCAGCTAGCTGGACATACTTGCTTCGTGGATGCTCAACATTCAGTACCTCAGCATTCTGGGCTGTAAGTCTATGAATTGCCATGTCACTAATGAGTCCGTTGAACAGTTTCCACACGGTAGGATGAGCACAAAGAAAGAGTGCTTGTAAGGCGTTATGAAACCCCTCGCAGCAATTCGTGGTCTTGGGGGCAGAGGCCAAAGCGTCAGCATAATGATTCCAGACCTCTGGAGTAAACCTTGCGTTTCGAAAGCGTCCACCTACTCCTGGCCCCCTAACGTAGGTATGCTCAAAGTAGGAGAGGAGCTGATTGGTAGCATCATCATCAGGGAAGATTTGGGCTAGTTCGTCATACCTTGCACTTACTTCGGCTGGTGGGACAAACGCCAAGGAGGCCAAAGATTTTACCTTGAGATTGAACTCTCCATCCTCAGCCTCAAATTCAGCCTTTAGGCCCAGCTCATTGACCTTTCGAATAATGGACTGGCTCAGATGAAAGAAGCAGCCAGAAATCGCTGCAGCTGGAAACTCATCTTGGAAAGCTGACATTGCTGCCATCTCAAAGTCAAGAAGAATTTTCTGGGGATTTGCACCTGGCATCAACCCTTTGAGCGCCGTGATCATTCGACGATAGGTTGGACCAGTCTTGTTTGGCAGCAGGCAGTAGATCAGGGGAGGATAGGAGTTGCCGACTTTTGCATGGAGAGAATACAGCTGAAAGAACATGGTTGGCACCACCTTGAACGTTCCATCGCCAAACCATGTCTCTCCTCTTTCGAAATAAGGCAACAGTTCATTGCTACCAATGGCAAGAATCCTGTGGGGGTCATCTCTTGCAGAGTCATATAAAATGATGTCGCTGTATTCCTGGGGGATAGCAAAATTGATGCTTTGAGGAGGAGTCAGCATGGTGTTTGCTCGCTGCCTGACCCGACGTGTATTTCGCTCAACGTCACTTCGCTTGGGCATTCGAGACAACACGTCATCAGACCTGTCTCGAAGAACCTGTCCAACAATGCTTCTAGTAGATGCTTGAGAGCTGATTGCTTCTTGCCTCAGAGCAGCCATTGTAGCTCTGGCTTCAGCTTGAACTGGATCTGCAGAGTGACTGTGCTCAGTCGGCTGTTTAACAATCGCGGCTCCAGATGTGTGCATGCGTGCGGGACACTTGAATTTGTTGACTTGCCTGCACCGCCATTCTTTGATGCTGTCATCACGTGTCCTGTGCAGGATATACTCGTGTCCCCCAAGCCTAAGGACATCTTTGTCTTTTTCAGACTTGCTCATAGTAAAAGTCATGGTGAAAGTTGCAAGGGGTGAGTAATGAAACTGAAAGTAAGCGTCATTGTGAAAGTGGCCTGTACAAGTGGCCTGTACACAAATAATTGCCTTGTACACAATTGTCCGTACACAATTGCCTTGTACACAATTGTCCGTACACAATTGCCTTGTACACACTTGTCCGTACACAATTGCCTTGTACACACTTGTACACAATTGTCTGTACACAATTGTCCGTACACAATTGTCCGTACACAATTGCCTTGTACACAATTGTCCGTACACAATTGCCTTGTACACAATTGTCCGTACACAATTGCCTTGTACACAATTGTCCGTACACAATTGTCCGTACACAATTGCCTTGTACACAATTGTCCGTACACAATTGCCTTGTACACACTTGTACACAATTGTCTGTACACAATTGTCCGTACACAATTGTCCGTACACAATTGCCTTGTACACAATTGTCCGTACACAATTGCCTTGTACACAATTGTCCGTACACAATTGCCTTGTACACAATTGTCCGTACACAATTGCCTTGTACACAATTGTCCGTACACAATTGTCCGTACACAATTGCCTTGTACACAATTGTCCGTACACAATTGCCTTGTACACAATTGCCTTGTACACAATTGCCCTGTACACAATTGTCCTTGTACACAATTGTCCTTGGACACAATTGGCCTGTACACAATTGTCTGTACACAATTGTCCGTACACAATTATCTTGTACACAATTGTCATGGAACCGCGAAATTCGCACTTTTTCCGAACTTTGAAAATCATTTTTAAAAAAAATAAATTTAAAAAAAAAATTTCTCTTCACATTTTGCATTGTCTGACATGCTATTATCAAATAACAAAATCTCAAAAGAATTAAAAATATAGAGGTAATAATCATTGGTTCACTTGACATGGAATGACCCATAAGAGCAAATTTGAGTTCAGAGCTCGGTCACAGAACGAATTAAACTCTTAAGTCAAGGTATTACTATAGACAGGTATATCTATGAAATAATTTCATACAGAATAGTGGGCTTAAACAGATGGTAGATATTAATATAAATATTTACATTAAAGAAGGTGTGGTAGGTTTGGAAAGACTGTGCGGGGAGTGAGAAATATTGTATTTTTTTTCTATGATTTCCATGTGTGTATGTGTCCTATTACTTCACACCTATTTCCCTCAAATGTTAAGGATTTTGTTGTTGTTGGTTTGTTTTTATTGTAGGCCTTATCTTGATGAACCAGTGCCAATGTATGAAGCTAAAATGTTCATGGAAATGGTCCAAAGAAAGGAAGTAAAGAAGCGGTTGGTTGTTCAATTATGAGAAAGCTCAATCGGCCATAGATGGGTTCAAGGGCACAAACCTGTTCCACAGGAGACATCATTCATTGCATTTTGTAAGCTGGTGACATATATGTTCATTTAATAAAATAACATGGTTTAAACACACGTTGTGGCTTGTTACTGGTTAAATGACTTTTTGTAGATCAGATAGAGCTAAGAAATGTAGCTTAAAGGGGATTTTCCTTCTCACTAGGATGAACCTTCCCTATGATTGCTAGAAATACGACCTACCAACAGACCATTACTCTATAAGATGAGATAACCACTTTAAAAGAAATGTCAGAATATATATAGTTTAAATCAATGTTTTATGTTAAACATATTCACAAAACTGATTGTTTTCTGATTTTCCTTGGCATTATGTGATTTTAAAAAAAATCCTGAAATCTTGCAGTTTTCACTGAATGCTGAGCCTCACAATGTGCTGACACTTCTTGTTCTATAAAGAGAAACTTCTCTGCAGTCTCATGGTCATTGCAGGCAGGCTTACAATGACAAAATAATCATTCAAAATACATGATGGTCACAGCTCACCTCCTCCACCTACCTGGCAAATACACAGTTGTGGTTTGTAGTAATCACCTAGTCAGGTTAATGATGCAATTTCATTTGTATGCGTACAGGGTATTTCGGCAACTTCAGGTAGATGACCACAGATGACCATAGTTCATAGGTTAATTCCTAAAATCCAGCAGATAGATGTCACAAACCATAGCATGTGAATTAAGCTTCAAGTTCTATGGTCCATCCATGAGTTTCAGGACCGACAATGAATGTTAATGTAGGCCTGACTGCCTATGAACACAGGTTCGGACATTTTGGGACATCCCATTCCCCCCTAAGTTGTGAACAATAAAATTTACTTTACAAGTTATCCATGCAGGAAGACTCCACTAGTTCCTCTCACTCACAATACTCTCCCATAGAAGTCAATGACTCCTCTCCTAAAGCAAATCTCAAAATTTTATCTAATTCAGTTGGAGTTGGGTTCAAAGATGGATCTGGTACCCGATGGAGAACAGATGTACAGACAAAGGGGTATTCTCGTATCTCTGGATGAGTAACTTCACAATGCTCAGCTCTGTGTAGGTCATGACCTATCGCTTTCCAATCTGCACTTCTCCTCACAGGATCCAGCATTTTGTCTCCAGTGCTGCTCTCGGCCTCTGTTTTTTGGCAGCAGTGTTGTAACATAGCACTGCGGCCAATCACTAGATCAGCAGAGCCCATCAACCGCAGCAAGGTTATCTTAAATCTGATTTTGGTTTTTAGAATTTTTAGAGTAGACAGGGACCCATCTCATACCCTTGGGGGTCTCCGTCACGTGGGCAGCAGTAGGATACGGAGACCCCAAGAGTACGAGAGAGGTTTTTAGAGGAGACCGGGACCCATCAGATTTAAGGTCACCTTGCCGCGGTTGATGGGCAGCCATCTGTTGGCCAATATATGTGCTAAGAACCGTATTGTAAGATAAGCATATTTCCCCCCCAAAAAAAATTCCATCTGAGTTTTCTTGAAAAAACTTTTTAGTTTTTATTTTTTCGCAAAAAAAACATCTTTTAACATCACTTAAAAACATTATTGTTTGCATGTTATTGGCATCAACAGTGTGCTGCTATAACTTTGTTATATATGATTCAGTCCCATAGATTTGCACCTGTACTGAAAAGATTAAAGGAAGTACTGTCTGGCTTTTTTTTCCCATATATACACCGTATGCAGCATTATTAGGCAAATTAGTATTTTGATCACGATACTTTTTATAAATGTTGACCTACTCCAAGCTGTATAGGCTTGAGAGCCAACTACCAATAAAGTAAATCAGGTGATGTGTATCTCTGTAATGAGGAGGGGTGTGGTGTAATCACATTAACACCCTATATAAGGTGTGCTTAATTATTATGCAAATGCCTTTCCTTAGGCAAAATGGGTCAGAACAGAGATGTGACGGCTCTGAAAAGTCCATAATTGTGAGATGTCTTGCAGAGGGATGCAGCAGTCTGGAAATTGACAAACTTTTGAAACGTGATCACCAAACAATCAAGCGTTTCATGGCAAATAGTCAAAAGGGGCGCAAGAAGAGTGTTGGGCAAAAAAGGTGAAAAATAACTGCCCATGAATTGAGGAAAATCAAGCGTGAAGCTGCCAAGATGCCATTTGCCACCAGTTTTGCCATATTTCAGAGCTGCAACCAGTGGCGTAACAATCGCGGTTGCAGCTGTCGCGGCTGAGACCGGGCCCGCACCTGTAGGGGAACCGCGCCTCCATGCAGGGGGGCCCGGGTCTCCTGCCACCCCCCCGCGACCGCGATCGTGTGTCAGAAGAGAGGAGGTGAAGTGGGGAAAGCTTCCTGTTTCCCGCAGCTGATCCCGCCCCTCCTCTCCTGTCATCTGCTGCCCCGACTCCCTGGGCTGCAATGTGCGGCCGGCACCCAGTTAACAGCAGTGCAGCAGACTACCCCCCCCCCGTACTCATCTCTAGCTGGCAGCACCTCCCCCCCAATCCTCATCTGTAACCAGTAGCATGCTCCTCACCTGGTACTAAGTGGGGCCCTGGTCTAAATGTCGCACTGGGGCCCACCAGGGTCAAGTTACGCCACTGGCTGCAACGTTACTGAAGTTTTAAAAAGCACAAGGAGCCATACTCAGGGACATGGCCAAGGTGAGGAAGGCTGGAAAACGACCACCTTTGAACAAGAAACATAAGATAAAACGTCAAGACTGGACCAAGAAATATCTTAGGCCTGATTTTTCAAAGGTTTTAAGGACTGAAGAAATGAGAGTGACTCTTGATGGTCCAGATGGATGGGCCAGAGGCTGGATCAGTAAAGGGCAGAGAGCTCCACTCCGGCTCCAACACCAGCAAGGTGGAGGTGGGGTACTGGTATGGGCTGGGATCGTCAAAGATGAACTTGTGGGACCTTTTCGGGTTGAGGATGGAGTGAAGCTCAACTCCCGGACCTACTGCCAGTTTCTGGAAGACAACTTCTTCAAGCAGTGGTACAGGAAGAAGCCGGTATCGTTCAAGAAAAACATGAATTTCATGCAGGACAATGCTCCATCACATGCATCCAACTACTCCACAGCGTGGCTGGCCAGTAAAGGTCTAAAAGAAGAAAAAATAATGACATGGCCCCTTGTTCACCTGATCTGAACCCCATAGAGAACCTGTGGTCCCTCCTAAAATGTGAGATCTACAGGGAGGTGTAGTGAAATATGTATCTTAGGGACTGGACACTAGACCAGTAAGGGGTTAAATCCCATGTCCATCCACAAGAGGTCACAACCTGCTTTATATAAGCACACACTAACTCCACAGTCACACTGACTCCAGTCTCCCCAGGGGGCATCCTGCCAGCAGGGCAATAAATTCACACATATTGGGAGCCTCAAAGAAGAAGAGGATTGATAAGAGAGAGAAGCCATCTCCAATAGTGCGTTTCAAACAGACCCACAGATGGAAAGCAAAATCAGGAGACCTAGTCAGAAGACAACGAACATTTTAAAACATAATATATGCATGGCTAAGTTAGTGAGTGTCCAATCATAGACCCAGAAGTAGAATGTTAAACTAGAAGGCCGGTCTAGAATCTGACCCCCCCCCAGTCTGAGTCTATATCTGGGCTCTCACAGCTACCGCTTCGTGTCACAGAGATGGGTCGGCCGAAGCTGCTGTGAACCATATATCCCTGCTCTCCCCATCGGCATCAGAAGCAAAGTTTAGGTTTCTGGAGGTTTCTCCCTTTATTTCATTGTTTTCATATGTGTATGTCATTTTATTATTTATATTTTTATATCTTTTTATGTAAACACTGTACTTTTTATATTAAAGCTTAAAACTTTAATAAGTCTGAACCTTGTATACTCTAAGAATTCACAGCCCGGGGAAGGTGTGGTGTTGTTGATTGTCTGATAAGTCTTAGTTTAGGGGAACTCATCGGCCCCCAAAATTTGATGGGTGGTGGCAGCGTGTGTGAAGCGGGGTGTGCTGTGTGAGTCGGGGTGTGATTGATGCTCCCTTTCAGCATAGGACAGAGGTCGAGTGCTGGATTGAGTGAGAGGAGATAGATTATCCCTTGCAGGCCCAACCCCAAGTCACGTGCTGAGAAGTGGGTACGTGACAGGAGGGAAAACAGTACACCTCTGGGAACAGTGTCTGGGAGACTGTGGTGGTAAACAGATCAAGCAACTGACAGAATCTATGGATGGAGGCTGTTGAGTGTAATCATAAAGAAAGGGGGCTATATTGGGCACTCATTTTTTGACGTTTTGTTTTTGCATGTCAGAAATGTTTTTTTCTACATTTTGTGCAGTTATATTGGTTTACCTGGTGAAAATAAACAAGTGAGATGGGAATATATTAGGTTTTTATTAAGTTGCCTAATAATTCTGCACAGTAATAGTTACCTGCACATACAGATATCCTCCTAAGAGCCAAATCTAAAAAACCCACTCCAACTTCCAAAAATATTAAGCTTTGATATTTGAGTCTTTTGGGTGATTGAGAACATAGTTGTTGATCAATAATAACAATAATCCTCTACAATACAACTTGCCTAATAATTCTGCACACAGTGTATATATATATATTAGAGAGAGAACCGTAACCCCACTGACCATAAAAGCTTACACTTTACAGGCGAGAGACGGAGAGCGAGAGAGGAGGAACCAACTGATCATAAAACCTTACACCCTACAGGAGAGAGAGGACTCGACTAACCATAAAAGTTACACGTTACAGGAGAGAGGATCCTGCCAATAAAAGCTTACACTCTACGGGAAAGGGGACCCTGCTGACCATAAAAGCTTACACTCTATAGGAGATAGAGAGGATACTGCTGACCAGAAGAGATTACACTCTACAGGAGAGAGAGAACCCTGCTGACCATACATAAGAGATTAAACTACAGGAGAGAGAGGACCCTGCTGACCATAAGAGCTTACACTCTACAGGAGAGAGAGAGAGAACCACACTGAACATAAGAGCTTACACTGTGGGGGAGAGAGGGCACTTTACTGATCGTAAGAGATTACACTCCACAGGACAGAGAGAGAACCCCACTGACCATAAGAGCTTACACTGTAGGGGAGAGAGAAGACCCCACTGACAATAACAGCTTACACTCTACAGGAGAGGACTCCATTGACCATAAGAGCTTACACTCTGCAGGAGAGAGAGGACCCCACTGACCATAAGGGTTTACATTATACAGGAGAGAGAGGACTCCATTGACCATAAGAGCTTACACTCTACATGAGAGAGAGGACCCCACTGACCATAAGAGTGTACACTCTACTGGAGAGAGAGGACTCCACTAGCCATAAGAGCTTACACTCTACTGGAGAGAGAGAGGACTCCACTAGCCATAAGAGCTTACACTCTGTGGGAGAGAGAGGACACTACTGATCATAAGAGCTTATACTCCACAGGAGAGAGAGTGAACGTCGCTGACAATAAGAGCTTACACTCTACAGGATATGGTAGTATTGTGTGTACAGTATATAGTGGTATTGTGTGTACAGTATATTGTGGTATTATGTGTGTACAGTATTAGTATATGGTGGTATTATCTGTACAGTATATATTGGTATTGTGTGTACAGTATATGGTGGCATGTGTGTACAGTATATGGCTGTATTATGTGTACAGTATATGGTTGTATTATGTGTGGACAGTATATGGCGGTATTATGTGTACAGTATATGGCGGTATTATGTGTACAGTATATGGCTGTATTATGTGTACAGTATATGGTGGTATTATGTGTACAGTATATGGCGGTATTATGTGTGGACAGTATATGGTGGTATTATGTGTACAGTATATGGCGGTATTGTGTGTACAATATATGGTTGTATTATGTGTGTACAGTATATGGTGGTATTATGTACACAGAATATGGCTGTATTATGTGTACAGTATATGGCTGTATTATGTGTACAGTATATGGTGGTATTATGTGTGGACAGTATATGGCGGTATTATGTGTACAGTATATGGCGGTATTGTGTGTACAGTATATGGTTGTATTATGTGTGTACAGTATATGGTGGTATGTGTGTACAGTATTTGGCGGTATTATGTGTACAGTATATGGCGGTATTATGTGTGTACAGTATATGGTGGTATTATGTGTACAGTATATGGCGGTATTATGTGTACAGTATATGGCGGTATTATGTGTGTACAGTATATGGTGGTATTATGTACACAGAATATGGTGGTAATGTGTACAGTATATGGTGATATTATGTGTGTACAGTATATGGATGTATTATGTGTACAGTCAGGGCTGCCACTAGGAATTTCGGGGCCCCTGACTGCCAAAATTTTGGGGCCCCCCTGAGACTGCGCCCAGCCTCCACCCCCTGAGACTCCGGCCAGCCTCCACCCAGGCTCCGCCTCCACCCAAACATACATTACATATATAGTGAAAAATTGGAACAGATTTAAGGATGATGGACCCAGCGCTAACTGATGTAACTACACTATGATTTTTATAGTACGGATAGTCCCCCCATCCGTACTATAAAAATCATAGTGTAGTTACATCAGTTAGCGCTGGGTCCATCATCCTTAAATCAAACCCCTCAAATATCAAGGCACAAGAGCACAGGTGCACTTAGGACCTTCTAGCAGCAACTTTTTGTGGTCACCCCCACCCTAATCTCCATTTTTCAGACAACCCCTATCTGGGAAATCAGCTTGCTCCATTGTAAAAATCTATATCAAAAATTGGAACAGCACCAAAAATGACCTCAATTTATGTGCAAAGCTTTCCCAACCAGCAATCCAGATGGTTCCTTACAATAGATTAAAAAAAAAGAAAAACAGCACAAAAAAAATAGTTAAAAGTGGACTTTATTGCCCAATGCGTGGCCATGACATTGGGCAATAAAATCCAGTTTTTCCATCTTTTGTGCTGTTTTTCCTTTTTTACACTCTATTATATGTTACACACACACTTGAGACTGCTGTGGGCTGAATACACAATAGCTGTATCAGTCACGGTTCTGACGATTCTTGGTGCCAGCACCAATCTGTCCACGGTGTTTCTGGAGAGCTGCAGCTTGCAGATTGCTTCAGGGTGCCCCCTTCCTGATCACCAGCGCTCTGGCACTCAGCCTGCTGAGCACTCAAACAGCCCAGTCCACACTTCCAGTTAGCAGGCCATCACTTCCGGTTAGCGTTACAGAAATGAAGTTGCAACATCGTAGGATCAACGGTGTTTATTCCCTCTTCATGTGGTCTTACATGGTGTGGGTGGGGGGACGGGGGGCTCTCAAAGGCGATGGCTGTTTCACACCGCAAGTGGCACTTCAACAGGCATATAGTCCACCATATGCCTGTTGACTATATGCCTGTTGAAGCGCCACCCCACGAAGAGTGAATAAACACCGCTGATCCTGTGTTGCAACTTCTTTTCTATAACGCTAAACACAATAGCTATATATACAATAGAGAATACAGAATAGAGACAGCTGCTACCTGTATACACAATAGAAATGGCTGCGGACCGTATACACAATGGAGACTGCTGCTGGCTATCCATACAATAGAGAATACACAATAGAAACTTCTGCTGGCCATACACAATAGAGAATACACAATAGAGACTACTGCTGGCCGTACGCAATAGAGATGGCTGCGAGCCATATAGACAACATCCCAACAGCTTCCCTCCATTCCGACAGCCTCCCTCCATCCTGACAGCCTCCTTCTATCCTTCCTCCATCCTGACAGCCTCCTTCCATCCTTCCTCCATCCCAACAGCCTCACTTCATCCTTCCTCCATCCCGACAGCCTTCCTCCATCCCGACAGCCTCCCTCCATCCTGACAGCCTCCCTCCATCCAGACAGCCTCCTTCCTCCATCCCAACAGCCTCACTTCATCCTTCCTCCATCCCGACAGCCTCCCTCCATCGCGATAGCCTCCCTCCATCACAACAATGTCCCTCCATCCTGACAGCCTCCTTCCATCTTTCCTCTATCCCGACAGCCTCCCTCCATCCTGATGGCCTCCCTCCATCCTGACAGCCTCCCTCCATCCTGACAGCCTCCCTCCATCCTGACGGCCTCCCTCCATCCTGACAGCCTCCTTCCATCCTTCCTCCATCCCAACAGCCTCCCTCCATCCTGACAGCCTCCCTCCATCCTGACAGCCTCCTCTCTCCATCCCAACAGCCTCGCTTCATCCTTCCTCCATCCCGACAGCCTCCTTCCTCCATCCCGACAGCCTCACTTCATCCTTCCTCCATCCTGACAGCCTCCCTCCCTCCATCCTTCCTCCATCCCGACAGCCTCCCTCCGTCCTGACAGCCTCCCTTCATTCTGACGGCCTCCCTCCATCCTTCCTCCATCCCGACAGCCTCCCTCCATCCTGACGGCCTCCCTCCAGCCTCCCTCCATCCTGACGGCCTCCCTCCATCCTTCCTCTATCCTGACAGCCTCCTTCCATCCTTCCTCCATCCCAACAGCCTCCCTCCATCCTGACAGCCTCCCTCCATCCTGACAGCCTCCCTCCATCCTGACAGCCTCCTTTCTCCATCCCAACAGCCTCGCTTCATCCTTCCTCCATCCCGACAGCCTCCTTCCATCCTTCCTCCATCCGGACAGCCTCACTTCATCCTTCCTCCATCCTGACAGCTCCCTCCCTCCATCCTTCCTCCATCCCGACAGCCTCCCTCCATCTTGATGGCCTCCCTCCATCCTGACAGCCTCCCTCCATCCTGACGGCCTCCCTCCATCTTTCCTCCATCCTGACGGCCTCCCTCCATCCTGACAGCCTCCCTCCATCCCGACAGCCTCCTTCCATCCTGACGGCCTCCCTCCATCCTTCCTCCATCCTGACAGCCTCCTTCCATCCTTGCTCCATCCCAACAGCCTCCCTCCATCCTTCCTCCATCCTGACAGCCTCCTTTCTCCATCCCAACAGCCTCACTTCATCCTTCCTCCATCCCGACAGCCTCCTTCCATCCTTCCTCCATCCCGACAGCCTCACTTCATCCTTCCTCCATCCTGACAGCCTCCCTCCCTCCATCCTTCCTTCATCCTGACAGCCTCCCTCCATCCTTCCTCCATCCTGACAGCCTCCCTCCATCCTGACGGCCTCCCTCCAACCTTCCTCCATCCCGACAGCCTCCCTCCATCCTTCCTCCATCCTGACAGCCTCCCTCCATCCTGACGGCCTCCCTCCAACCCGACAGCCTCCCTCCATCCTGATGGCCTCCCTCCATCCTGACAGCCTCTCTCCATACTTCCTCCATCGCGATAGCCTCCCTCCATCCTGACAGCCTCTCTCCATACTTCCTCCATCGCGATAGCCTCCCTCCATACTTCCTCCATCCCAACAACGTCCCTCCATCCTGACAGCCTCCCTCCATACTTCTTCCATCCCAACAACTTTCCTCCATCCCGACAGCCTCCCTCTAACCCAATAGCCTATTCCATCCTGACAGCCTCTCTCCATCCTTCATCCACAGTTAGTGGGTGCCGGCCACAAAGAACATGGCGGCGCCCAGTGCTAGCTGCCGCAGCTTCCCCACGCAACTCTGGGGACCGGCGGCGGTGATAGAAGGGGGGATCCCTGCAAGACATGGGGGGGGGGGCCCTGCAAGACATGGGGGACGGGGCCCGGAGGAGCCTGATCCAAATGGCCACACACCCTGGAGTCACGGCCGGGCCTCCCTGGGCTCGGGGCCCCTGACTCCAGGCAGGGCTGTCACCCCCTGATGGCGGCCTTGTGTACAGTATATGGTGGTATAATGTATTGTATGTACAGTATATGGCGGTATTATGTGTGTACAGTATATGGCGTTATTATGTGTACAGTAAATGGCTGTATTATGTGTACAGTAAATGGCTGTATTATGTGTACAGTATATGGCGGTATTATGTGTACAGTATATGGCGGTATGTGTACAGTATATGGCTGTATTATGTGTACAGTATATGGTGTTGTGTGTACACTATATGGCTGTAGTATGTGTACAGTATATGGCGTTCTGTGTACAGTATATGGCGGTATTATGAGTACAGTATATGGCGGTATTGTGTGTACAGTATATGGCGTTGTGTGTACAGTATATGGCGGTGTGTACAGTATATGGCGTTATTATGTGTACAGTAAATGGCTGTATTATGTGTACAGTATATGGCGGTATGTGTGTACAGTAAATGGCGGTATTGTGTACAGTATATGGCGGTATTATGTGTACAGTATATGGCTGTATTATGTGTACAGTATATGGTGTTGTGTGTACAGTATATGGCTGTATTATGTGTACAGTATATGGTGTTGTGTGTACAGTATATGGCTGTATTATGTGTGCAGTATATGGCGTTGTGTGTACAGTATATGGCGGTATTATGAGTACAGTATATGGCTGTATTATGTGTACAGTATATGGTGTTGTGTGTACAGTATATGGCTGTATTATGTGTACAGTATATGGTGTTGTGTGTACAGTATATGGCTGTATTATGTGTACAGTATATGGTGTTGTGTGTACAGTATATGGCTGCATTATGTGTGCAGTATATGGCGTTGTGTGTACAGTATATGGCGGTATTATGAGTACAGTATATGGCTGTATTATGTGTACAGTATATGGTGTTGTGTGTACAGTATATGGCTGTATTATGTGTACAGTATATGGTGTTGTGTGTACAGTATATGGCTGTATTCTGTGTGCAGTATATGGCGTTGTGTGTACAGTATATGGCGGTATTATGAGTACAGTATATGGCGGTATTGTGTGTACAGTATATGGCGTTGTGTGTACAGTATATGGCTGTATTATGTGTACAGTATATGGCGTTGTGTGTACAGTATATGGCGGTATTATGAGTACAGTATATGGCGGTATTGTGTGTACAGTATATGGCGTTGTGTGTACAGTATATGGTGGTATTATGAGTACAGTATATGGCGGTATTGTGTGTACAGTATATGGCTGTATTATGTGTACAGTATATGGCGGTATTATGTGTACAGTATATGGCGGTATTGTGTGTACAGTATATGGCTGTATTATGTGTACAGTATATGGCGGTATTGTGTGTACAGTATATGGCTGTATTATGTGTACAGTATATGGCGTTGTGTTACAGTATATGGCGGTATTATGAGTACAGTATATGGCGGTATTGTGTGTACAGTATATGGCGTTGTGTGTACAGTATATGGCGGTATTATGAGTACAGTATATGGCGGTATTGTGTGTACAGTATATGGCGGTATCGTGTACACTATATGGCGTTGTGTGTACAGTATATGGCGGTATCGTGTACAGTATATGGTGGTATTATTTGGACCTGTAGGAGCGCTCTGGTGAGAATCAGCCGTTGTCCTGGTGCTCTCCCCCCCCATCCCCTTCTCCTCTGCTCATGACTGATCCGCTATGTAAGTTTTTAAGTTTTTGCTAATAAAGGAAGTATTGTGTTGAGGAGACGCCGCTCTGCTCCTCAGTCCGGCACGTCCTGCTGTCCCCTGTGATGGCCGCCTGCACCCCAGACCCTTCCTGACAATGCCACCATCCATGAATGCCACCAGTCTCCTCCTTGTTGGCTGGACACAGGCGCCACAGTCGCCCCCATGCTTGGGTTGTAGGGGATTGAGTGTTCTTACACTTGTGTAGCCACCAGTGGAGCTGGCAGCCCTCTGCTAGGTGCAATGGATATTTTACCTGGCTAAATTTCGGTGAGTTTTTTTCTGACAATGGATAGGCCCCCAGCACACGGTGCGTCCTCTGATCACTATGATGGCGGGGCGCACACTGGCTTGGCTCACGGTTTGCATATCTATTTGTATGTACAATATACATGGAGGACAACCCCTGTAACACTTTCAATAAATAGCACTTCATCATTATTACGATATACAAAATAATATTGTGGTACCGTGTTAGCCAGAAAGAGCGATGTAAATACTTGTGTTCCAAAAAAAAGGGGGTGATTGAGTATTGTAGGAGTGCTAGCTTTATTGGTAACCAGATACATTGTATCTGCAGCCTTCAGCGCTCACATGGCTCCTGCATCAGACAATGCTTAAGAAAAGGGATCATTATTGAATTGTGAGCAGCAGCGCCATCTCCCGGTGTGATTGTGTGTAATGCACTACTAGTTATCGTGTAGCAGCAGTGCCCTCTGGCGGTGACAGGCAGTATCGGCGGGAGGCGGTCACCTGTGTTGGTGTGGGCGGGGCGCTGTGGTGTGACGTCATCCGGTAAAGCGCGCCACATTTGGAATGAGCAGCAGCAGTGGAGCGCGGCCGCCATGTCCTCTCAGTTACCCGGATACTCCCCCAGCTTCAAGAAGCCCGCGGAGATCCTGCGGCTGAGCCGGCGCCGGAGCCGCGGTGAGACCGGAGCCAGGACAGGGCTGTTCACTCCGGGAGAGGTGACAAAGCGGGTTCCCGGGGTCCGGCCGTTCTCTCCGGGGCCACACAGAGGCGGCAGCGGGGCTGTGAAGCGCAGGAACCCGTTCGCCAGTTTGGAGAACACGGTAGCCGCAAAGAAGAGAGCGGAGAGTGCGGCGCTGCTCTGCCCGCAGGAGAGCTGGACACTGCCGGCCAGAGAGCAGGAGAACCTGCCGGTGAGTGCGGAGGAGGAGCGCCCTCCAGCGGCGGCACAATACACTCACTGCGGGGCCTATAACATCGTAAAAGAGCCTGATTAGACTGGAACCAATCAGAGACTGCCACGTCACAGTCCTTCACTGGTATTGGTCTATGGGTGACAGGTCATGTGACTGTGCCTAGAGGAAGTTCTCCTTCAGGTCCGCCTTGTTTGTGTCACATTATATGTAGCTTGTTTTTTTTTTTTTTTTTTTTTTACTGAAGGCTTTTCCCATTCAGGACAGTGAATTGTGAAGGCTGAGGAATATGTTGGCGCTATATAAATATTATTTTTGTGATACTTTCCCTATTGCTTGTTAAAATGTTTAGCTGGTTGAGGTTAGTATTTGTTACCATGGAGACCGACCACTGCTGTGTAGTCAGCAGAGCTGGGGGGGCAAGAGGTGCCTGATCCTGGGCGGCCTGTCTGCACAGCTCATGCTTTGCTGTGGTCTGTTTCTAAGGTAACGAGCTATAAATAAGTGTTAATATTTAACAGGAAATTGGAATAAGCTGTAAATTGGGAAATCTATTTCTAGGGTCTAGCCCTTTAAGTGCCTCCTATTCCTGCTGGGAAAGTGACACTAGCTACATGAGCCTTTACCCAAAGTGACATCACTACACATGGCTCACACGTTGGTGTTTAATGTCATGTGACTCATTTTGTGATGACATCATTGGGGGATCCTTTCTATAGTGATCTAGTGGCAGCTATGTTCAGGGGGTGCACCTTATGCCTTAGTTTTGAACCTGATTCACTATTGTAAGCATCCCTAGCACATCTAGATTAAAGGAGTTGTACAGGACTAACATGATGACACCTTAATGTTTTAGGCTGGAGACATAAACATGAATCACATCTGATCAGATGTTACCGACTCCTGTGGCTGCAAGACCAGCACCGCACACCATGTAGTGGCCGCTCCCAGGTACTGCAGGTCATCCTGCATTCACTTCAGTAGGAGATGAACTGCAGTACCTGATAAGCCACTACACAGTGTATGGCGCTGTGCTGCTCCAGACTATGCAGTTTGTCTTTGTAAGCTGGTGGCAGCGCTGGGTGTCTGACCTCTGGCAATCCTGAACATGGAGCAGCAAAATCAAAGTAATATTTAAAAAGTGCTTTAAAAGGGAGCTATCATTACAGAGTGTATAATTGTCTGAAATAGGTCTTTGCATATGTTTTACATTGGCAATGGAAATGTACATAAGCATGAAGAGCTATTATCTTATGTATTGCAGCATCTAGTGTGTGTGTAAAGGTGATTTGTAAATGAAAGGGCAGGAGGTGAGCTGTGATATCACCTATTGTGAATGGTGGATCCTGTGTTATCTACTGTATATAGAGGTGTTATCAGTCATTGTACAGGAGGAGGAGGTGAGCTGTGATATCACCTATTGTGAATGGTGGATCCTGTGTTATCTACTGTATATAGAGGTGTTATCAGTCATTGTACAGGAGGAGGAGGTGAGCTGTGATATCATCTATTGTGAATGGTGGATCCTGTGTTATCTACTGTATATAGAGGTGTTATCAGTCATTGTACAGGAGGAGGTGATCTGTGATATCTCCTATTGTGAATGGTGGATCGTGTTATCTACTGTAGGCGGCCGTCACACGCACAGATATCTTGCCCGATATCATTTAAGCGATCTCCTTTTTGATCGCTTAAGCGATATCGGGCTTAAAATCGATGCATGTAATCAAGCGATTTACGATGTTAAATCGCTTGATCGTGACATCGCTGATCTGAGGTCCGGTTCTCAGATCTAGCGATGAACGATTTCACGATCTCCTTCATCGTGGTGTATAACACCACGATGATCCATCTCCCAGCGGCAGAGCCTATGCTGGGAGATGGTAACTATGGTACACGTCGGGTAACTAAGCGAAGCGCGGCGCCTAGTAACCCGATGTGTACCATAGTAACGAGCGAGATCGCGGCTCCGCATCGCTGGTGAGTCTGTCTGTGTGACATCTCACCAGCGATGTGAGCGATATTGTAAGCGATTGCACGTGATCGCTTACAATATCGCTAAAGATATCTGTGCGTGTGACGGCCGCCGTATATAGAGGTGTTGTCAGTCATTGTACAGGAGAAAGAGGAGGTGAGCTGTGATATCACCTATTGTGAATGGTGGATCCTGTGATATCTACTGTATATAGAGGTGTTATCAGTCATTGTACAGGAGGAGGAGGTGAGCTGTGATATCACCTATTGTGAATGGTGGATCCTGTGATATCTACTGTATATAGAGGTGTTATCAGTTATTGTACAGGAGGTTTGCTGGCGGTCCAGCTGCAGAGACGTCGCCCTAATACAAAAATAGGTCCTGTGCCCCCTTGTGAGTGGAGCCGCAGTGAGCATGTGCAATTACAACTCCAATAGAGCAGAGGCTGCACATGCTCAGTACCGCGCTTCTACTGTTCAGTTGTGATTGGTGGTGATGGAATCTGCATTATCTAAAAATATTTCCCTATACCGGTTTGTCTTGTGGAAGTCGGGATGTTCTGGTATGTCCGCTGTGGAAATTAATCCTATGTATTATAATATAACATGCGGCTTCTGTCTCCCTCAGTGTCCTTCAGTTGATGATGTGATCTGGGAGGAAAGTGTTCACTCAGAATCTGCACCAACTACAAAAATTCAGGTAGGTGTGGAATAAGTTCAGGTCTTTTCTGGATGATTTCTTGTATTTTACATTGAGATTTCGCCTCATTCTGTCTTCCCGTAGACTCCAGAGAAGCCTCTTCCAGCCCCCGAGCCGTGTACAGCATCGCTCACATACCCTGCGGACTGGAGCCTGAAGACTCGGCTGCTGTTCACCTCTTCCCAGCCGTTCACCTGGACTGACCATCTAAAAGCCCAAGAAGAAGCTCAAGGCCTAGTCCTGCATTGCCGAGCGTCTCCCGTCAGCTTACCCCACAGTATACCGGTAATGTAGGACTGCACTCAGTGTTATATGGTGCCTGTTTTGGGTGCTGCTCCCTCTTGTGTCCCCGCAGTCTTGGTTAAAAGCATCTGCAATATATAAATTTGCGTACAGTAGCTCAATGCGGAATGTGCTACATGTTATGTTCTATCTTGATTATTGTATCATTATAATGATTAAAGCCTGATGTTCACATTCTCCTGCAATAAATATATCACTTACACATCTTACACAAGGTAAAAAAAAACACACCACAAAAAAGTGCAAAACTACTCATTACTGATCATTATACTCTATTTTTTGTAAATTTGAGATGGTGCAAACATGTCTAAGGCTTGTATTTTGTCTGTCCATTTGGTGGGGGGGAGGGCCCTGAAGCTGTGGCCAGTGATCATGTGGAGCCGCTCATTAGTCTTAATGTAATATTCTCTGCATGCCCCTGTCCATCACCTCTCAGCACTGAGTGGTGGAAAGGGGGAGCAGCACATATTACATTAGACTAAAAAAGGGGAAGGGCATTTAAATAGTTAAACAGCAGCGATCCAGGTCGGCTCCGGATACTGCTATTACAGGCAGACGCTCGCTGTGTGATCACAGTATGGTGCAGACTCCAATGCAGGAGGTCTGATGAAAATATAGATCACATGTTAAGGGGATAATGAAGTTGTTGGAGTTAATGTTGGTGTAATAATTTGTGCAACTTTTTAAAATTTATTTTTATTTGACTTTGTAGGAACCAAAGTCATCCACGGACCTCCGCTGTGCGTTCCAGCAAGCTCTGGTCTATTGGCTTCACCCCACCTTTCCATGGCTGCAGCTCTTCCCCAGGATTGGAGCCGACCGCAAGATGACGGGGAAAAATAGTCCCTGGACTCAGGACGAAGCTCTGCAGCAAGTGCTAATGAGTGAATGGTGAGTTCTGCGCACATCTCTATGGTGGTCTCACAGTAGAGACCACCGCCTTCCCTACAGACCCAAGTTTTGGAGGCCCCACTGAGATCTGTCGCTTCAGACGTGGCACCCAACGCGGCACTGATTTTCTCCTTCGCCTCATTGGGGGACACAGGACCGTGGGTGTTATGCTGCTGTCCACTAGGAGGCGACACTAAGTAGAATCTGCAAAAGAGTTAAAGTGGCTCCTCCTCTGCAGTATACACCCCTGGGGCAGACACTGCCTCACCAGTTTTGCTTAGTGTCGCTCAGGAGGCAGACCTCTTTTATTGTTTTCCCTCTTTTAGATTTTTTAGAGTTTTCTTTTTCTCCCTCTCTTTTTTTTCTACAACTCCTAAGAAAAAGAAGAATCTTTCTCAGCTCCCCACATGGGCTCTGAGTTTATAGAACCTAATCATCTCCTTCCCAGCTTCATCTTCGAACCCAGACCGAGGTTCAGTCAGAATCCTTTATTTACAGCCCTCCCCAGGCCTCGGAGCTGAGCCCTGGGTTGAAGGATGGAGGTCTAGTCTCAGTCTCCATCCCAGGATACCATTATGCATCTGGTTGGTAGCATGCAGGCCGGTCTCTCCTACACGCAAGACGGACGCTTGCCCTCCCCATTCTTCCCTTACGTGGACTCCGGGTAGAGGAGCCAACTACAGGTAGTATGATTTCTCTCCCTTCCACCTCCACATTGCCATCCAGCGGCCGCATGCCTTCGGTCTCCAGACCGACTGGACCCGGACACTAACAGTTCTCTGCACCTGGGGACTCCCCCCGTGCCGCAGCAGCAATCTGGCCATTATTTTTTGTCCGGGTCCGGCGGGTCTTCCGCGCCGGTCCCCCCTCTTTTCCGGGGCCGCGTTCTAATCCAGACCCCGGCTTCGGCCTAGCCACGTTAGTCCCGCCTCCCTCCGCCCCTCGCGTGACGCGCAACAGAGGCAGAGCCCGCCCAGGCCGCATCAGAGGGGGGCGGAACGGCCTTCTCTGCGCGCTTCTCGCGCATCGCGTGATTTCACACAGAGCCCTTTCATCTGGCCCGCCCCTTTCCTCCAGGTCAGCGGTCGACACTTCCGCCCTGAACACATTCTGGGCGCCGCTGCATACCGGACCCTGAAAGGGCAACAGCGTGTGGCGCGCTGGCGCCACTGGATACCTGGACCCCGGTGGGGCACATCTTGTGGCGAGCAGGGTAAGTGCTCTTCCGCTTGCACAGCCCTGCTTGACATGTCTACTGTAGCCTGCAATAGCGGCAGATGTGGCTCAAGTAGCCCCTAATGGCCCCAAGGACATTGCCAGGCTGATGGTTCCAAGCTGGGTGCTCGGAGACCTCCATGGTCCACAATGACTATAGGGATATCAAGCCTTCACATTTAGGCTCTTCCCCTATACTTCACAAGGTAGAGGCAATGTAGGATATTCATTATTATGTAGATCTTTTCTGCCTCCGGCACAGTCTTCCCTCTCTGTCAGAATCGTACTCCTACCAGCGTACAAGATTTCCATTTCTCCCCCCTACATACTGGGCAGGTTGGGTCCATTCTACATCTCAGTACAGGGACAAGACCTCTCGTCCTACAGGATCGCCCAACGTGCGACTCACACCAGTCCGAATCGCAACGTGGGGATCCACGGAACAGACAGCACACCTCCTCAGGCGTCTCTACCATCGATGCCTGCAGTGGAATACAATATTAAGACAGCTGTTTGTGGATGGATACTTGGCCTTGGTATTCCCTTGTCATATCTCTAAGCTTGTAGCTGGATATTGACTAAAGTGCCACTTACCATGGTGGTTATGGTTTTATCCGCAGGAGACACCCCTTGGCTGGGTCCTTCCCTGGTGGGATATCTGGCTAGTCCTGTGTTTCAGACTCCTAACCGAGTCTCCACAGACTCTATTTGCATATTTACGACAAAGGACGCAGGAAAAGCCGACTGGATTAGACATTGCCCGTCAAATCTACTCTCTAGACTACGGCCCTGATTTTCCACGCTCACCCTTCTGGACGTGTCGCACATTTGGCAAGGGTTCTTACCCTACTCAGGCCGTTAACAAACACTATTTGTACCCGATCCCCCTTGTGCAGTCCCATGTCTCACGGACTCATTCACAGAAAGAAAACGGCCACACAAATGTTTAACAATTCTCACGCAATACAGGTGGTCCTTCAGATATATATGTCCCATTCACGCCGAATATCCTCCCGGTGCCAACTGGAGTCCACCTTCACCACCCACGGGAGATGAAGGGCGACGGTACCTATGCGTACCGATTTCCCAAAACCAACAACAGGCGGGAACGCGGGGTGTTACCTCCACGTACCCCCTCCTGCTCCGAGGGACATCATTATGACTGTTTCTCAGCCTTCCGATCCTCATCTAAGAACTGTTTTGCAAGCTGTTTCAGACAATCATCTGATACTTTCCCTCCTCTCCACGATAGTCTTCGCGAGGACGCATCACACCGTCAGATACGCAACAATGCAGATGACAACTGATGGTGCAGCCGTAGTGGCTTCAAGCGCCGTTAAGACTAGACGAGCAATCTAGCCACATGAGGAACGACAGAAACTGTTTTCAGTACTCCCCAGGGAAGATGTAGGGCGACGGTACCCGTGTGTACCGATCTCCAAACCAACAGGCGGCAACGCGGGGTGTTACCTCCACGTTTCCCCTCCTGATTTGAGAAACATCATTTATGGCGACGGTTCCTAAGTGTTCCGATCTCCTATACACGACGGCTTGGCTTGCAGAGAAACATCATTTATGGCGACGGTTCCTAAGTGTTCCGATCTCCAATACTGGACTGCTTGGCTCGCAGATCCGGACAATCGTCTCTCCTGGTTCCTGTTCAATGCAGAACAGCTTGATACGCGGATCCGGACAATCATCCTCCCCAGTTCCCACTGTTGGAGCTGGGTTTGCAGTACATAGCACTGTGATTTAGTAGCCCTCTGTCTCCCCATTAGCCTTCCCCGGGGCACTTGGGTTGTAGCACATTTATATTGCCGTCTTCAATATGAGACTTCTCATCACGCGGTTTTGAAGATTCATCCTCTCCAGCTCCCACGGCTGGATGTGTGGTTTGCAATGGATGGCACCACTATTTGGTACTCCTTAGTCTCCCCATCCGTCTCTTCAGGACATTGGGTTGCAGCACGTACACAGTACCGTCTCCAATATGGGACCGTTTTCTAAGCAACTTCGGATAATCACCTTCCTCAGCTCCCACAACTGGATGCAGAGTTGCAACAAAGCCTTTCTTTAGTAATCTTCAGGCTCCCATCCGTTTCCTCGTGGCATTAAAGTCGCAGCTGAAGCGGACGTATATCTTCACTGATCGTCATCAGGTTCTCCCGTAGTTCCCAAACAGTGAAACGTCACGTGACCTCACTGAATTTCTTTTCATCCATGGAAGTACAAAGGTTCCTGGCCCTCATGAATGTTGACACATTTGTCTACATATTCCCGAGTGCTCCATAGTTTTCTTCTCTCTACCTAGCCCTTCGGTGGCTCCGCGTGATACCGGCGATCATATCCATTTCTCAATCACAAGGACAAGTTGTCCTCCCTTACCTAGAGGTTCTCCTTATCCAGGCTCTTTCACTTGGAGGCTGCGCAGATGCGTTTGCACGCTGCAGTGGACCTTCTCAGCTCAGTTAACCTGGTTGCTTCACAAGGATACACTCCTCAAGACGCTTTCTTTTGGGACTGCGCAGTGGTGTTCACACTACAATGAACTCCCTAACTCATCTAACCTAGTTATTCCATACCGAGAAATTTTCTCCAGTTCCGATCCAGATGCCATCGTCACACACGCAGACCCTCTTCAGTCCGTCACCTCTCTCTTCGAGATGTTAGGGCATACGGGTTGGTTACATCTTGACCAACCATTCCTCTGGACTCTCCACATGATTCTCCCTTTTCCAGTCAGGTTATTCAGTCTGACTCAGGTTTTCAACCGTTTCTCCTTCACTGGTGACCGCACCTGTCCTTCCTCTCACAAGCCATCTGACGCACACCTATATGAAGGATAGTGTCGCCCTGTCATCACACGGCGCGGGGCAGCGGACGACCCTTGGGTCATTCCTGCTGATCACTCTCCTAGAGATTGGTATCCCATCATTGGTGCCTCGCAGGTGTAACCCTCACCACACATGTAATGTCCAAATTAGGACCCAGTATAGAGCGAGTCAGATCCCTCCGGTTTTCTTCGTCTTCAGCTCCGTTACTAATACACAGCAAGTACCTGGCTATAGCTCACAATTCACAACTTATGAGAGCAGATACCCCTCTGCCTCTCTTGCTTAGTCTGAGGCGAGGATTTAATCTCGCAGCCTTGCAATCATCCAAATGACCTTGGCAAGGTTCAGGTCCAATGGCATTACAGTCCTCCAGAGGACCCCGGTTTGGCCCAGGCGCACTTAGTATGCCGGCCTATTTTCACTCACCACTGTTTTTTCCTGACATCCTCCAAACCGTACAGGCCCTCTTTTCAGGGTTCTTTCTCACAAAATTCAAAAATTTTAATCCTCATAGTGTGGCCCTGACACCTGGTTGTAGCTCCGATACCTGGTTCTCCTTTCGCGAACAGGCGCTACATCCTTGACTCGGGGTACACACCTGGTTCCGTTCACATTGATTCTCTCCCTCTCTTTCTCTCGATTTTCCTCAGTGGGCACATCTCCATGTTACCTTCTCGGTTCCGCCTCCATTGCGTGGCTGTAGGCTCAGGTTAGCACCTTCCATCCGGGACATTTTCACGCATTGTCCCCTCCTTCCTTACGATAACTGCTGGTAACATGGGGCTTCATTCAGGTCTACTATGTGCTGCAGGATCCTTTCCTTCACACCTTCACGGAAATTTTTTCTTTCACCTTTGTTACCAGAGGTGGTGTGGTGAAGAAAAAAAAAAAAAGTTTACCGCTATCCGTTGAGTCTCTGACTCTAGCGCTCCCTTCGAACCGCCTTTTTTCGGTGGTCGCCAAGATAGGTTGGGATGCGACCTGTACCATCTTTCTTCTTAAGATGGCAGGGTCATTCCATCTAAACAAAGACCACACCGCTCCGACTCCTCTTCAGTCGTTCAGCACTGATGCACCGTATCAACATGACTCAGCGCACGTTAGATCGCCCGACCTCTACGTGTCTATGAGGCTAGGACGGCAGCTTCCAGAGGTTCATTCCGTCCTTCGAAGGAACTCTGACAGATCGTTCTTCATCCTCTTGGTGGGCCGCTGTCTGCGCATGCCGACATCCTCAGCCAAACTGGTTACACGACCAGACTTCCTATTCAGGAAGTTTAGCGGTTGTAAACATACCATTTACATCAGGTATAAGGTCGCGCATGCACTCATACGACTGAGGGCATTCTACCTCCTTTGGGCCCAGGCCTCTCCGCTGTAGGTGGCCGAGGTTGTCACCTAGTTCAGTGTTTACACTATTGCGGTACAACACAGTGTTCATACGCTTACATTGTTGTGGAACTTCACAGTGTTCATTTTCTTTCCTTATTAGATGCAGAACTAGTTGATGCATCTTCCTGGTGACAGCAGTTCACCGGTAGGGTGCAGGTTATATAAGAGTCTCTAATGTATTATTTTCCCGCCCAGGGACTGCTTTAGGACGTCCCACGGTCCTGTGTCCCCCAATGAGGCGAAGGAGAAAAGGAGAATTTTGTGTACTCAACGTAAATTCCTTTTCTCTTAGCCTCTAATTGGGGGACACAGCACCCACCCTGTTGCCCGTTCGGGCCTTCTTACTGGCTTCTGAAGCTACTGGTCTCTCAGGTTATTTCTGAGCTATTACATACGTGCCTGTTTTTTTACAGGCCTGGTTATTTTAATATTCTGTTACTTGTTCTATAGGTGCCTGGTTTTTTACAGGCCTTATTATTTTGTTAATCTGTTACTTGCTCCTACTGCTTTAGCACAAAACTGGTGAGGCAGTGTCTGCCGCAGGGGTGTATACTGCAGAGGAGGAGCCACTTTAACTCTTTTGCAGATTCTACTTAGTGTCGCCTCCTAGTGGACAGCAGCATAACACCCACGGTCCTGTGTCCCCCAATTAGAGGCCAAGAGAAAAGGAATTGACGGTGAGTACACAAAATTCTCCTTTTTTCTTACCAGATGATTTCTGACAAGTTCTGATTTCTTGCTTTCCAGGGCTCTTGGCTTCACGTCTCTGTATAACATGCTGAAGGCTAAGCTGTGTCCGTTCTTCTATGTCTGCTCCTATCAGTTCACGGTGCTGTTCCGAGCAGCTGGGATAGCGGGCAGTGATGTCATCACAGCCGTCATGTCTCCAACCACAAGAGGCATAAGAGAAGCCATGAAAAATGAAGGTAAATCACCAAAGGGGTTGTGTTATCTTACTCGGTACGAGCGCAAAACAAGAAGCTATTGGCTTTAATCTAGAAATCATTCTATGGTGCCGTCATATACTGACCTATCACACATGTTGATTCTGGTCCTTGCAGTTAATTTTCTTATCACTTAGGACGTTTGCGGTTTTCCCCATTATCATTTCATTAACGCATAACCATTTTACTGCTTGATTTAACATACAACTATTTTTGCTTATCCTAGGAATTGTTTTTTCTCTCCCACTGGTGACCAATGACATGAATAAAAAGACAAAAGCCGCCGAATCCTCTTGTGACTCTGACGACAAGACTCCAGAAACTGCTCACGAAGGAGACGAGTATGTGAAAATAGAAAAATAATGGTCCCCTGGATCCTCCTCCCTGTATCATAAAACGAGACATGAAGGGAAAATCCAGACAGGATAAGGCCAGGTTACACATACCAATGTTCCAGCGACCCAATCAACAATCTAACTGGAACATTAAAAACAAAGAACGATCCGACCGGACCGGAGTCGCTGGAACATCGGTATGTGATCGCTGGTGAGATGCCAGGCAGATCTCGCCAGCGATCACCCAGTGATGCGCCGACACCAGACAGTCGCTGGGAACGGTCAGGATGTTGGGCGCACACTGGGTGTTGCTTGTCATTGCCTCTGTCACATGCCGATGCATGCATGACAGCAGCACACCAACGATTGAAAAATGGTCCTGGCCATTCCGCAACGATCAGCGAGCTGGTTGTTGCGGCATGTCACACGCAGCGACGTCGCTGGCAAGGTCGCTGCAACATTACAAAACATGTGATGGTGCAGAGACATCGGTAGCTATATCGCTGCGTGTAACCCGGCCTATAGACTTCCTCCAGATTTTAACAGTGGAGGGAGGGGGATGTCACAGGGGGCACAGTTGCAGCTGAAGGAAGTCACCAGTGCTGTGATACTGTGGTCCTGCGGCTGGGAGGAGGGGCTGTCGCAGTGGCACCAGTGGAGTGATGCTGTGGGCTCGGGGCTTGGGGGAGAGTGTTGTGGCAATGCAAGGCAGGTGCCATTTATCTCCTGGCGTTGGCCATGATTGGCTTCATGAAAATGAATGTGGAAGACGGTGCATGTGCAGATTGAGATCTCAGTCTTCACATGTGCCGCCTCTGACACAATGGCCTTCAGGAAAAGTGACTGCGGATGCACAGATTGAGATCTCGGCTCTTGGAGACCACAATCTGCTCATGCGTCACCTTTGCAGCCATTTTCCTGAGGTCCTTTACATCCACCCTTAGGAGATCAGTGTTGCCTGCCTTGTGCCGCTGCTGCACTCTCTTCTCACAGGGCCCCCAGCATTGCCCCACTGGTGCTGCCGCCATCTTCCTGCAGCGGTGAGCCTGCTCCGCCTCAGTAAGCTACACTTGGACTATAAGGTGATCTCTCGTTTTAACTTTAAAACATTTTTTTCTTCCTGTTTTCCTTCTCTCAAGTTAAAATATATCTTATAGTTCAAAAACATGCAGTACATGAATTTTAAATGTAAGACATGGTGCCATTGTTGAATCTTTATTGCAATATATTCAAGCTGTAAAGCTGAAACATAGTACAAGGACCAGTATGACGGTATTTTAGGAAGAAGCGGACATGTTCTTACCATCTTCCGTGACCTTCTTAAACCATATCTCATCTCTGACCTGTGAACACTCGTCCTTAGACGTTTTAATCTGCAGGAAGTTGGTCTCCATTTTCCCACGTGGGATCACTTTCTGTGCCACCGTCCACATATTCCAATATCTTTCAGGACCAGACTGATCAGACTTTGATGTTTGCAATCAATATACCCTTAAAGTCTAATAATATCAGTACATAAATGTAATTGAGCCCTGACTTTGTACCCTCAGGGCACCACCCGACAGCGATGATGACGATGATGATGAAAGCTTTTCCTGGTTGGAAGAGATGGGAGTTGAAGACAAAATTAAAAAGCCTGACGCGATATCCATCAAGCTGTATCCTTATTTGGCGGCCCATCCTGATAACAGGAGAATCCCCTCTGACCTGTCATTAGCGGTATAGACACCCAGACACCTTACTGTGATGTTAAATGAGAAGCCGAGATGATTTCTTTTTGCCCCGTTTTTTTGTCATTCTGCTAAGATCAGTTTCTTGCAGTAGAATATCTAAGGCTGGCTTCACACCATGGTAAGGTCCGATCCGGGGCTGTCGGGGGTGAACCTGACAGCCCCGGACCAGATCAGCACACAGAACCTTAGGTCAAATATGCCCTCCGGTCCGGTGTGCTGCCTGACGCAGCTGCCACTGCTGATGAATCAGGACTGCGGCTCGCAGGGAGCTAGTCCTGAAATTACATCAGCTTGTAGGTGTCTGGTTCCCGGACCCTCCCGGACCGGTGCAATCCGGCCCCATAGGCTCCCATGTTGGGGAGCGCCGGATTGCACCGAATCCGGGATACAGCAATTTGGGGAGATGGTATGAAGCCAGCCTTACAGTTACTCTTGGGTATTCTCCGAATTTAATATTGCAGACTCTGGGCTTCAACAGTTGCATTTGTAGACTCTGTGATATTACTGCTACGGTTTCTGACCCGTATGTGATATTTCCACCTTAACAATCACCATGACAGCCGTAAGGAAAAAAATGAAGTAAAGTTGGATCACAGACCAGAATCTGTTGTATTGGTCAAAGGTGCAAATACGTTCACGTTACTCAACTTCTTGATCAACTGCAAGAGCATTGTGGCTGCGGCTGGTCCTCAGGCAGGACTGCCTCCGACGCTGCTGTCACCAGTGGCTTTCAGGGGAGCAACGTTGCACACCATGAAGGTGAGGGACCCTCGTGTTTTATCATTAAACCTTTTAAAGAAGTTGCCCTGATGGATCACTTTTACAATTGTTGCAAAACTATTACTCCCAGCATGCCTTGCCACCTCTCACAGAATGCTGAAAGTTCTAGCTGTACAATAGCCGCATGGTTGGCAATTGCTGGGTCAAATGAAGGGACAAGTGTGCAGGACTTGATGGGACAGTGTGGCTCACTCTAACTAATAGTGGGATCTGGGTATTAATTACTGTACTGACATATGTACCGTATTTTCCGGCGTATAAGACGACCCCCAACTTTTCCAGTTAAAATATAGTGTTTGGAATATACTCACCGTTTAAGACTACCCCTCTTCTACGGTATGATCCCCACTGCGACCCCCACACAGCCCTCCATACAGTATAATGGACCCACATATAGAATAATGGCCCCTACATCTCTTCACACTGTATTATGACCCCCACACAGCCCTCCATACAGTATAATGGACCCACATATAGAATAATGGCCCCTACATCTCTTCACACTGTATTATGACCCCCACACAGCCCTCCATATAGTATAATGGACCCACATATAGAATAATGGCCCCTACATCTCTTCACACTGTATTATGACCCCCACACAGCCCTCCATAAAGTATAAAGGCTACCTCATACCCCTTCAAGTATTATCATCCTCCCACAGAGCCCTCCATATATTATAATAGCTTCCATATAGTATAATTGTCTCCATATATTATAATGCATCATCCATAGTCACCCATTATAATGCACCATCATAGTGCTCCATATAGTATAATACACCCCATAATCTTCCATATATTATAATGCACCCCAATAGTCGTCCTCATATAATGCAACACCATAGGCCTCCATATAGTATAATGCTCCCCCATACACCTCTGTATATTAAAATGTACCCCATAGCCCTCTATATATTATAATTCACCCCGTAGTCCTCCATATAGTATAATGCACCCCCATAGTTCTCCATATTCTATAAACAGAGAGAGTAAGGTGCCAGCGCTGGGGTGGGTGGAAAGTGTAGGTGACAGAGAGGAACATGCCAGCTCCAGATGGGGCGGTTTGAGACACAGGGTTGGGGACGTGCCAACGTCGTGGGGAAGGGTGGCTGTGCCAGCGTAGTAAGGAAAGTGGTAGGTGACATGGAGAGGGGTGGACGTGCCTGCATCGTGGTGAGGGGCATAGGTGACATGGAGAGGGGTGGACGTGCCTGCATCGTGGTGAGGGGCATAGGTGACATGGAGAGAGGTGGACATTCCAGCGTCATGGTAAGGGGGGTAGGTGACATGGAGAGAGGGTCGTGTCAATGGTGGTGGGGTACATGGGACGAACATTCCTGTCAATATCACCCAGAGGAAATTATAACAGAGTAACTACAAGAGAATCTAATTTCAACTATTTCCAGGAGCTCTGCCAGCTGTCAATGAATGGAAACCTGCACTGGCCTGGGGAGTATCACATCAGAAGGTTTGTAACAATGCGTCAGTCTGGAGATCACAGAGAGTTGGCCATACTGACACACTGTAACAAACCCTCAGCAGTGAGAGGAGACAGTCTGAGCAGAATCTGGGTGTTTATACTGCAAATGTGAACTGTGACAAACTGTGAGCTGTCCCCTCCAGTCTGCAGGTCTGAACTGCTGCAGGGGGAGGAGGGAGGGGGGGGGGTGAAGTCTTTATAACCACATATTCCTCCTGGTCAGCAGGGATTCCGGAGTGTGATTTAGGATCTTCTCCCTCATCTGCTCTCCTTGTTTTCAATCATCAGAACTGGGTTGCAAGAAGGGGAACTTTCGGAGGAGGACAATCCCCCTCCTCCATATATAACTCCGGTGATTGAAAAACTGAGCAGTGACTGACCCCACCATAAACACAAAAACAACCCCCACCCTCCTCTCCTCACAACCAGGAGGGGGAGGGAGCAGTAGTGACAGACCTGTACCTGCAGTCGGGTGTTGTATTTGATATCCAGCTCCTTCATGCTGGAGTCTGCAAGTGTCGCTCAGTTCCTGTCTCACTCCTCCTGGAGAGTTAAAGGCAGAGAGCGGCCGGCCCCAGTGCACATATCGTGGGCTGCGGGCCCCCTGCAGATGCTGCCCTGTCTTTTTGCCAGTAGGTGGAGCCCTGCACCCAGCGTATAAGACGACCCCTGACTTTTGAGAAGATTTTTAGGGGTTAAAAAGTCGTCTTATACGCCGGAAAATACGGTATGTAAAAGGAATGGACACCAAGCAGTTAAAGGTTAAACTCCACAACACTACACAAAGATCACAACCTATGTTATCCAGGTAGCTGTCCTGGATGGAGACTCGGGCTTCCTGCCAGCAATAAAACAGGTCACACCTCTAACAGCTTCAAGGGGACCTAGTACAGCCTAACAGTTTGCATTTACTGTGGGAAAGAGAATGATTAAGACAAAAAAAGACCATTTTAAAATAAATTATGGAGCCCTCACTAATTTAGCCATGGATACAATTATAGTCCCATAATTAGAACACTGAGATCCAGGGTTGGACTAGAAATTCGATCTCCCTCCAAATGCTATAATAACCTAGGCAAGCCAGGAGATCTTTGTCACAGATTTTGTGGCAACTGAAACACTGCTGTGATCCACATTCCATTTTCCTCCCTCCCCATTGGGATACAGAACTCAATCTGCAAAGTTAAGGGATTTCTGTAAGTTTCTCCCTTTTTTTTTTTTTTTTTTTTATTTTCTGGTCATCATAATGGGAGACCCAGACAATGGGGTTTAGGGCACTGCCCTCCGGAGGTCACACTAGGTACTACAAGTTTGTAGACACCGCCTCCTCCGCTTATAAACCCCTACCGCAGGGAACATCCTCAGTTTTAAACTTAGTGTGCTCGGAGGATCACGCTTTGCTTGCACTTCACTGCACTCTCACTACTTACGTGATGGCGTCTGAAGACAAGGTAATATGGTCCTAGTCGGGACCTGCGGCAGCCTCCCCGCTCACCCTTTGTGGCACACGCTGGTGGAGGTACCGGAGGGCCTAGAGCCTGGACACTCTGTGTTCTCCCGGTACGCTGTTGCGCTCCTTTCCATCCCTCTCTGGGGGGCTCTGGAGAGTGGGAGATGGGAGCCTTGCACAGCTCCGCTCCGTCCGAGGCCTCCCTAAATGGTGCTTACAGACCGGACTGGAGCCAGCCCAGTCCGAGGCCTCCCTAAATGGTGCTTACACTCCGGACTGGGCTGAACCCCCGTCCGAGGCCTCCCTAAATGGTGCTTACAGACCGGACCGGCACTGAGGCACTCTGTGTCTCCTGTGTGCCTGGGGGTAGTGTCTGTCACTTTGTGTCCTGACACTCAGACCGCGCGTTACCCTCGGGTCCGCGGATCTGGCGGTGTACCCTGTGCTGGGGTCACCCTGGCTGACCGCCCTGTGTGTCACAGGGGCTGAGGCCGTAGACTGTGCATGTTTGTATGTGCTGACAGTCTGTGTATGTGTGTGTGATGATTCCGCACTGTTTTCCCGCGCTGCGGGCTCCAGCACCTCCATTACAGAGGCTGCTTGGAGGAGGAGAAGCAGCCCTTACGATGACGTCACCGGGGGGCGTGTGCGTGTGCTTCCCGCGTGTTCCCGGCGCCGCCCACATCTGTGCTGGCGGCGGCCATCTTCTCCCTCACTTCCCGGCTGGGTTCTACGGCAGCACGTGTCTGCACTTCAGAGGGAGACCGGAACTCGCGGAGGTCACACACGCACACCGCTTCCTCCCACCGCGTTACTGCGGTCGGTAAGCCACCGGGATTCCCGGTTTGTTTGTCTATTGGCCTTGGCCTCAACAACCCCTACTGTGGCTATGTCCTCAGTAAGGAAGCATGCTGCTAAGGCGGCGGATAACACCATTACCTGTGCTACTTGCAAGGGAACTTTGGTGGAGGGGTCCTGCAATAACTGCGGACGCCCAGAAGCCCGGACTGGCTCAGCTGAGGCAGCAGCAGCTCCGGTGCTGTACCCTGAGATTCAGGTAATCCAAGGGCCATGGGAAACGCAGAACAGGATCAATGAATCCTTGCTGTCCCAGATGTCCTCCATGTCGCAGTCACTGGAGGCACTGCATAGGAGACTGGAAAGCCCAGCTACTCCTTCCAGTTACCCCCGGGTGTCTCCCTCTTCTGCTGTGAGACCCCCTAAGCGGGCTCGTCGTGAGGATTCACCCGAGCTCCAGGCTCTCTCTGAGGAGGAGCGTTCCTCTGATGGTGAGGAAGATGATGGGGGTTCAAACTTCGGGTCTGTGTCTGTGTCTGAACCTCCAGACGGGGTGGAGGATCTGGTGTCCTCCATCAATGAGACCTTGCGTCTCGTGACTCCCCCTGAAGAGGTTGTCGTGCACCCGAAGGAGGTCTATCAATGGCTGCGGCCAGAGGCTAGACCAAGTGGATCCTTCATGGACCACACTAATTTTGGAAGGGTGATTAGAGCACCCAGGTTACATCCTGGGCGGCGTTATGTCCGCAAACCGAAGGACAATCGCTTCCCCTTCCCCCAGGAGGTGCTTCAGGAATGGTCGCAGTCTCCAAAGGTGGACGCTTCCATGACTAGAATTGCTGCACGCTCCCTTTTCTCTGCCTCTGATAGCTCCTCGCTGAAGGATGCTACTGATAGACAGGTCGAGCAACTCGCCAAGTCTTCCTATGAGGCTGTGGGGTCTTCATTTGCCCCTAATTTTGCCACGGTCTGGACCTTACAAGCGATTACTACCTGCTTGGATGGTATCACTGACCTGGCAAGGTCCAGTCCGGAGGTCCTGGCACTCACTGAGAGAGCAAGGGCCTATGCGGACTACGCCAGGACGGCGTCTCTGGAAACTGCCACTCGCTCAGCTGTGGCTTCGGCCAATGCGATAGCGATCCGCAGGTTGTTGTGGCTGCGTCTTTGGGACTCAGATGCCACATCTAAGAAGATTCTGCAGAATCTTCCATTCTCTGGTGACAGACTCTTTGGCACAGAGCTGGACAAGCTGATCAAGGATTCTGCTGAGTCTAAGATACCGCAGAATAAGCCTAAGCCACGGTATACCGTTAAGAGGAACCCAAAGCAGTGGTCCTTTCGGTCCAGCTCACAGTCATCAGCACCGTCCGCTCGCACGGACCGAGGGGCAAGCCCGCTTCTCAGTGGCGCTCAAAGAGTCGTCAGAAGAAGCCGGCGGGGGCAGCTGCTGCCACCCCCAAGCCCGCCTCGACATGACTCGCTCTCTCATCCTGCCTCCCCACAGGTGGGGGGCCGCCTGTCTCAATTCAAGGACAGGTGGCTACTTCACGTTCAAGATCAGTGGGTTCGAGACGTAGTCTCGCGAGGTTACAGGATAGAGCTGACGTCAAAACCATTATCCCGATTCCATCGGTCTGTTCCATCCCCAGAAAAGACTCAGGCTTTTCTCCGGGTGTTGGAGGGACTCCGCAGAGACGGAGTAGTGGTCCCAGTACCCACGGCAGAGAGGTTCAGGGGTTTTTACTCCAACCTCTTTATTGTCCCAAAGAAGGACGGCTCCTTTCGACCGGTCCTGGACCTAAAATTGTTCAACCGTCACGTGTTGGTGCGGAAGTTCCGCATGGAATCCCTACGTTCCGTTATCGCGGCTCTGTCGCAGGGGGACTTCCTAGCGTCCATCGATATCAGGGACGCTTACCTTCACGTGCCCATTGCACCGGCTCATCAACGCTGGTTACGATTCGCAGTGGGGGACGAACATCTCCAATTTGTGGCCCTACCCTTCGGGTTGGCCTCTGCGCCAAGGGTGTTCACGAAGGTGATGGCATCTATGATGGCTCGCCTGCATGTGCAGGGTCACGCCGTCATACCCTATCTGGACGACCTATTGGTCAGGGCGCCATCGGAAGACCTTTGTCGGGTGAGCCTGGAAGCGACCATGAGGTCTCTGGAACAGTTCGGGTGGCTTCTCAATACTCAGAAGTCGACCCTGGTTCCGACCCAGTCATTGACATATCTGGGCATGGATTTCCACACGGACTCAGCCCTGGTGTCTCTTCCTCAGGCCAAGCAGCTGGCGATCCACTCAGGAGTACAGCACGTTCTCCTGTCACCTCACTCATCCCTTCGGGAATTGATGAGACTGGTGGGACGCATGGTAGCGGCAATAGAGGCGGTGCCATTTGCACAGTTTCGTCTCCGTCCTCTCCAGCTGGAGATTCTTCGCCGGTGGGACAAGAGAGCGATCTCTCTGAATCGGTTGGTGGCACTGTCACAACCGACCAGGGACTCCCTGCAGTGGTGGCTCCAGCCACGTCACTTGTCACGGGGAAGATCCTTCCTCAAACCTTCTTGGTTAGTGGTGACCACCGACGCCAGTCTGAAGGGCTGGGGCGCGGTGTTCTTACACCACAGGGCTCAAGGCCTCTGGACTCAGGCGGAGTCGACGTTGCAGATCAACGTCCTGGAGATCAAGGCGGTCTATCTGGCGCTCCTGGCGTTTCAGAAATTCCTGGCAGGACGACCCATTCGGGTACAGTCCGACAATGCGACGGCCGTCGCCTACATAAATCATCAGGGAGGGACCAGAAGCGCTCAGGCCCTCGCCGAAGTCCACCGCATCCTATCGTGGGTGGAGGAAAACGACTGCTTGATCTCCGCAGTTCACATCCCAGGGGTCGAGAACTGGGAGGCCGACTACCTGAGCCGGCAGGGGATGGACGCCGGAGAGTGGTCCCTGCATCCAGACGTCTTCCGGGACATCTGCAGCAGATGGGGCACTCCGGACGTGGATCTGATGGCCTCAAGGCTGAATCATCAGGTGCCCCAGTACTTGGCGAGATCTTGGGATCCTCAGTCCCTGGGGGCGGATGCTCTGATACTGAGTTGGTCCGGCTTCCAACTGCCGTATGTGTTCCCTCCTCTGGCTCTGATTCCCAGGGTTCTGTGGAAGGTCAGGTCGGAGTGCAGGATAGCCATTCTAGTGGCTCCAGATTGGCCCAGGAGGTCCTGGTACCCAGACCTGTGCCAACTGTCAGGCGGACACAGGTGGGCTCTTCCAGACCGCGCAGATTTACTCGCACAAGGCCCATTCTTCCACCTCAATTCCAGGGCCCTCAGGTTGACTGCATGGCTCTTGAGGCCTGGCTACTGACATCTAGGGGTTTCTCCCCTACAGTGGTGGCCACTATGAATCGGGCTAGGAAGCCCGTTTCCAGGAAGATGTACCACCGTACGTGGAAGATCTTTTTTACCTGGTGTGCCTCTGGTGGACGGTCTCCTTGGCCCTTGTCCATCCCGACGTTGTTGGCTTTCTTACAGTCGGGGTTGGAGTTGGGATTATCCCTTGGCTCTTTGAAATGTCAAGTATCAGCACTTTCGGTGCTGTTTGACAGGCGATTGGCGCTCCTCCCGAAGGTGCGTCAATTTCTGCAGGGGGTGTCGCGGATGGTTCCGCCCTACAAGAGGCCTCTGGACCCTTGGGACCTTAACATGGTTCTGGCGGCTTTACAGAAACCGCCGTTTGAACCACTGAGAGATGTTTCTCTATCTCGTCTGTCCCAGAAAGTGGCCTTTCTGGTGGCGATTACGTCTCTAAGGAGGGTCTCAGAATTGGCTGCACTATCGTGCAAGTCACCCTTTCTGGTGGTTCACCAAGACAAGGTGGTGTTGCGCCCACGGCCAGAATTCTTGCCGAAGGTGGTTTCAACTTTTCACCTGAACCAGGAGATTGTTCTCCCATCATTTTGCCCCGCTCCCGTTCATCAGGTGGAGCGCGATCTCCATTCTCTGGATCTCGTGAGAGCTGTACGCATTTATGTGTCCAGGACCGCCTCCTTCAGGAGTTCGGATTCCTTATTTGTTCTTACGACAGGTCGCTGTAAGGGGTCCGCGGCTTCGAAGTCAACCTTGGCCAGATGGATTAAGGCTTCCATTCAAGAGGCTTACCGGTCCTCTGGTTTGCCTCTCCCGGTGGGATTGAAGGCTCACTCTACCAGAGCTGTAGGTGCCTCTTGGGCCTTGCGACATCGAGCGTCTGCTCTACAGGTGTGTCAGGCGGCCACTTGGTCCAGCCTGCACACTTTCTCTAAGCACTATATGGTGCATGCCCATGCCTCTGCGGATGCAAGTCTGGGCAGGCGGGTTCTCCAGGCGGCGGTTGCCCACCTTTGAAGGGAACCATGTGTTATCCGTCTTGTTGAGGAACTCTTCCCGCCCTGGGGTATTGCTTTAGGACATCCCCATTGTCTGGGTCTCCCATTATGATGACCAGAAAAAAGAGAATTTTGTTTACGTACCGTAAATTCTTTTTTCTTTAATCATCAATGGGAGACCCAGCACCCACCCAGTTGTTCCTTTGCATGTTTTGCATTTGTTCTGCTCTCTGTTGAGACAGTGTTTGCCGGGTTGTTGACCGTCTGTGCACGGCATTCTTCCCGATGTTTCGGGTGTGGTTTATTTTCTCCTCGCAGCTTATGGACCAAACTGAGGATGTTCCCTGCGGTAGGGGTTTATAAGCGGAGGAGGCGGTGTCTACAAACTTGTAGTACCTAGTGTGACCTCCGGAGGGCAGTGCCCTAAACCCCATTGTCTGGGTCTCCCATTGATGATTAAAGAAAAAAGAATTTACGGTACGTAAACAAAATTCTCTTTTTTATTTTTAACTGTTTCTTGCATATTTGTATGTCACTTATTATTTTTATACTCCTTTTGTCTCCTAAAAACATCCTGTTAAAGTGCATAAAAACGTTTTAATACTTACTCATTAGTGATTATAATTAGCAGGGGCTATATTCTTTAGTCACCAGGGGGTGTTGTTTAGCAGCTCCAGGATCCAGCCCTCTCTATGTCTGTGCTGCTGTGAAACTGAAACTGAAGGCAGGACTAATGATTTGCATTCTGTGAGTGATAGAGAGAGGGGAGGGCAATGCCTGCACATCACAGCAGAACACACAGAGACAGGGTGGATCCTGGAGCTGCAAAACAGCCCGCCCTGGTGACTAAAGAATAGTCACTCTAATTATAATCACTAATGAGTAAGTATTAAAACGTTTTTATGCACTTTCACAGGATGCTCTTAAGAGACAAAAGGAGTGTGAGATTAGTGATAGGATGCTGCAGGGACATGTTTTGCTAGCTTAGGAGGTGTTTTGGAGGTGACTGGATCCCTTTAACGGTGGCTCCTCCTCTGCAGTATACACCCCTGGACAGGCACTGCCTTAACCAGTTTTTGCTTAGAGTCGTAGGAGGCACACCTAAATTTTTAGATTCCTAAATATTTTTCTTCGCTTTTTGGATTTTTTTTTATTCAAGATGAAGAAAGGTGGGTCTCTGTGAGACTCCCGGCATGGCTCCTTCCTCGGCCCACCACAGTTGGGGGTGCCTGGTTGACGTTGAGACCCCCAAATCCACATGTGCTCCTTCCTCAGCACCCCATTGTTGGGATGCTGGGTTAAAGTTGAGATGACTGGCTTCCTTCCCCATTTCCCCACTGTTGGTTACTGGGTTGAAGTAGAGGCGGCTAACAAGGCCTCTGATGGTGGGCAGCAGCATCCCTCCCTAAACACCCCGTAGGGGGTCCACTTAGGTTGAGACACAGCAGGTAGGGCAAGTAGGTGCAGCACTCTAGGCACCCCAGGAGCCTCAGCCTTGCTGAGTCGCTCCGTGTACTTATGCTGCAGCGTATATTGCCGCAGGACACCTAGGAGACATAGCCTTTGCTGTGTGCCCCTAATGGGGCTGAGGGACCAGTATGGGGCAGCTAGCACCAGCAGGGACACAGACTGCCTGTGTCCCTGCAGCAGCCAGGACCAATGCTGTATTGTGGTAGATGCAGAGGACCCAGCACTCTGCATCCCCTGTGGCAGCCCACACTACCCCACCGCTACCTGCCCAGGGGCTCCGGGGCTCCATTTCCCTCCCCCCCCCCCCCCCCCAAATCCTCCCCCGGACCTCCGCGCCATCCTGGAACCTTGTTCGGCCGCAGGGAACTAATTTAGGCCACCTTTCCTGGACACCCCCCCCCCCCCCCCCCTTCGCTACGAGGGGGTGTGGGTGCGGACCGCAGCACAGAGGGCGCGTTTGGCACAGCAATATCGTGCTTTCTTCACTCCTCCCCCCCCCCCTTCTTCATCTCCCCTTCTCCGGTGGCCATTACAAGCCTCGTGGATTAGAGGCAGCTGGATACAGCCTGCTTCGGCCAGTCTCCGGGGGGCACAGGACACTGGTGTGGCACATAACATAAGTTCCCAGCAGAGGGTTTCTTTGTCCTCTGCTGGGGCTCCTTTTCTGCAGGGCACCTCTACGCAGGCACCCATTATGCTGTGCTCAAAGACCAAGAGGACTGGACTCTAGGACTGCACCCAGAGTAGTGTGTGTCAGCCCCCAGTGACCAAGGCCATTACTGATGCGTCCAATGCCATGCCGGAATGGGCTACGCTCTTGTCCCAATCCATGTCTCAATCTATGTCACAATCCGTAGATAAGCTGTCCTCTACATTGCTCCAGGCTCTGCAGAGTTACTCTTTCTCTGGCCGCTGCCCAGCGAGGCAGATGCTCGGACCAGACCGTACAGACACACACCCATCCATCTCTAGGTCAGGACGCAAACAAGCCCATAGGTCACACTCCCCAGCGTCCTCTCATAATTCACGGTCATCCCCTCACAGGGAGAGGCACCGTGCATCCAGGTCACCGGAGTTATCCCCTACCAGGGAAAGTCACATGCGTTCCAGGTCCTCCCCTACCAGGGAAGGACAAAGCGATACGCAGGATTCTGAGGGCTTCTGTGATTCCAGCTCAGATCTGGATCCAGACAGGTCCTTACACCTAGACCCACCAGACACCGCGGCATTGGTTGAGGACGTAATCACTTCCATCAACCAAGTATTGGATATATCTGACCCACCTCTAGATGCCCCAGAGCACAAAATTGCTTTTCAAAGGACTAGGAAGCCAACTAAATATTTCTCTGATCACCCCGAGTACAGGGCGATACTTCAAAATCATCGCTCACACCCGGAGAAAAAGCTCAGTAACCGTAAAGCACTGGAGACGCGTTATCCCTTTCTACTGGAGGTAACACGGAACTGGGCAGACACACCTGTAGTGGACCCCCCCAGTCTCTAGGCTCGCTGCCCAGACACTTCTCTCCCTGCCAGATAGCTCCTCCATCAAATACGCGACGGACCGTCAGGTGGAACACATGGCCCGGTCAATTTTTGAGGCCTCGGGGTCACCCCTAGCACCGGCATTCGCTTCAGTCTGGGCAGCCAAGGCCATCATGGCCTGGGCAAAGAACTTGCATATGGCTCTCCGTTTAACTGATCCTGAGCTGTCGGATCAAGTGGTTCAGGTTTCTGTTGTGGCGGACTATATGCTACACACAGCTATCGATTCTGCAAATTGCGTGGCGGTAGCTGCGTCAAACGCCACCATAATCAGGCGTGCACTCTGGCTACGGGAATGAAAGGCTGATGCAGTCTCTAAGAAGTCCCTTACACACCTCTCATATCTCGGCGGACGTCTGCTCGGAGAAGAGTTGGATAAACTAATATCTAACGCAACAGGTGGGGAAGAGTACTTCTCTACCTCAACAAAAGCTGAAACGCGCCTACAACCGCTGTAATCAAGCACGATTCCGTTCCTTTCTGAATTTGTCCGGCAGGTCCGTCTCGTGCCCAGCACAGACTCGCGGCTGATCGCTGCGTAGAGAAGGCTCAAGGTCAACGCAAACATCAAACACTAACTGGCATTCGAAAGCTGGCCAGTCCAAGGGATCTAAATCCTATAAATTCTCTTCCTCATGACTCCTAATTCCCAGGCGACACCCTGCCAGTAGGCGGCCAACTTTTCCACTTTCGTCAAGTCTGGCTGCCTATTATAGAAGACAGGTGGGTCAGGGAACTGGTGTCGTCTGGTTACAAAATAGTCCATTTCCCACCCACCAGATCGTTTCTTTCTCTCAGTACCTGCAAGAGTGTCGTCCAAGGCCCGCGCCTTCTCCTAGGCGGTCAGCTCACCTCTTCAAGCAGGAGTAATCGTACTGGTCCTTCTGGCCGAACACTTCCACAGGTTCTACTCCAATCTGTTTGTAGTTCCCAAAAAGGGAGGCTGCGTAAGGCCTATACTAGACCTCAAACAATGAAACATATGTCAGAGTACGGCAATTTCGCATGGAGTCTCTCCGATCCATTAGATCATCCATGGAAAAGGGACAGTTTCAAGATGCTTACCTGCATATACCAATCGCCTCTGCCCATCAAAGGTTCCTCCGATTCGCAATCAGTCAGACCCACTACCAGTTCGTGGCTCTCCCCGTTCAGATTCGCCACATGTTTACCAAGGTCATGGTGGGGCCGCCATGACTATTTTACACTCCAGAGGTGTAGTCGTAATCCCGTACCTGGCCGATCTCCTTATCAAGCCTCCACACCTTCAAGGATTGCGAACTCTGCGTCGCCATCACGGTAGACACACTGAGGCGCCTAGGTTGGCTGGTCAACCTGAAAGTCGTCGCCAATCCCAAGTCAGTCCCTGATCTTTCTGGGCATGCAGTTTGACACTTCCAGGGGTCTAGTGCTCCTTCCCAAGGAGAAAGCACATGCCCTCCGGCTGGGAGTTTGCACCCTATTTCAACAGTCACCTCGATGCTTCGATTTGCCATGAGAGTTCTGGGCAGGATGGTCGCTGCGATAGAAGCAGTCCCCTTCGCCCAGCTTCACCTCAGGCCTCTCCAACTGGCCATACTCAAGTCCTGGGACAAGAGTCCCTTTTCCCTGGACAGGACATTTCGACTGTCCTCGACGGCCAAGCAATCTCTACATTGGTGGCTCAGACCAATTTTCTCTCTCCAAGGGGGGAGATCCTTTCTAACGGGTCACTGGGAAATTCTGACCACCGACGCAAGCCTGACGGGATGGGGCGCGGTGTACAGACACCACAGAGCACAGGGGAAATGGTCTCCAGCAGAATCTACCATGCCCCCATCAATGTCCTGGAAATTCAAGCCATATTCCTGGCATTGCAAGCTTTCCAGCGCTTCCTGGCGGCTTCTCGCATCAGGATACAGTCAGACCATGCCACGGCCGTGGCATACGTCAATCACCAGGGCAGAAACCGCAGTGCCCAGGCAATGCGAGAAGTATGCCACATCCTTCACTGGGCGGAATCGACGGGATCGATTCTGTCTGCCGTGCACATCCCGGGAGTAGACCACTGGGAAGCAAACTTCCTCAGTCGCCAGAGCATACTCAGGAGAGTGGTCCCTGCACTTCAAAGTTTTTCAGTAAATTTGCCATCGCTGGGCGAATCTATGTGGACCTAATGGCATCACACCTCAATGCTAAAGTTCCCAACTTCTTAGCCAAATCACACGACTCCCGATCCATAGAAGCTCATGCCCTAGTGCAAGACTGGACTCAATTCCATCTCCTTTACATCTTCCCACCCCTGCCTCTAATCCCCAGAGTGGTGCGGAAAATCGGACAGGAAGGGATCCCAGTCATCCTTATTGCCCCAGACTGGCCTAAACACGCGTGGTATGCCGACATCGTCCAACTCGCGGCAGACGCCCCATGGCGCCTTCCAGATCGTCCAGACCTTCTGTCTCGGGGCCTGTTCAACCACCAGAATTCAGGAGCCCTGAATTTGACGGCGTTGCCCTTGAGACCTGGATTTTGACACAAGCAGGGCTCTCGCAGGACGTCATCTGCACCATGATCAGTGCGAGAAAACCAGCCTCGGCTAGGATTTACTACCGCACCTTTTTTGCCTGGTGCGCATCTCGTGATCAGACCCCGTTGCCCTATTCCCTACCCAGGGTACTTGGTTTTCTACAATAAGGTCTGGAGGCCAGACTGTCCCTAGACTCTTTTAAGAGCCAAGTCTCAGCTCTCAGTTCTCTCTCGGCGACAACTCGCAACAAAACCGTAAGTCAAGACGTTTCTTCAAGGGGTCTCCTGCTTTGTTCTCCCCTACAGATGACCGCTGGAGGCGTGGGATCTCAACTTGGTGTGTCAGCCTTTGAGCCCCTTAAGGAAATCTCACTCCGCCTTCTATCCCAGAAGGTGGTTTATCTGGTGGCAATTACCTCTCTGCGCAGTGTCTGAACTCGCCATTCCTGTTTTTTCACCAGGACAAGGTCGTTCTCCGTACAGTCCCCCTTTCCTTCCGAAGGTGGTCTCGACATTACACCTCAATGAGGAAATTTTCTTGCCATCCCTTTGTCTGGCACCGGTTCATAGGGTTGAGAAAGATCTGCATTCGCTGGACCTTGTAAGGGCATTGCGTATCTATGTATCTAGGACTGCGCCTTTTCGGAAGTCTGACTCTCTCTTCCTTCTTCTGGAAGGTAGATGCAAGGGCTTGCCAGTTTCAAAAGCTACCCTTGCTAGATGGATCAGAGCTACGATTCAAGATGCCTATAGGCTCAAAAACTCTCCACGTCCGGCTGGTATCAGAGCACACACTACCAGTGCGGTAGGGGCATCCTGGGCCATTCGGCACAAGTGTGTAAGGCAGCCACCTTGACTAGCTTACACACGTTCACAAAACATTACGGAGTCCATACCCAGTCTTCAGCGGACACAAGCCTGGGTAGATGCGTCCTGCAGTAGCCCACCTGTAGGATACTGTCTTTACACTATTCGTTCCATTGCTTTTCCCACCCAGGGACTGCTTTGGGACGTCCCATGGTCCTGTGTTCCCCCCCCATCCCAATGAGGCAAAGAAGAAAAGGAGATATTTGTGTACTTGCTGTAAAATTGTTTTATCTTAGCCATTAATTGGGGGACACAGCTCCCGCCCTGTTGCCAGTTTCGGGCCATTTTTTTGAGCTCTCATTGTTGAGCTCGTGCATAGTTGCCTTCTTACAGGCATGGAAAAGAGAAAAGGGGAGAGAGCGCACATGAGAGGAACCTGGTGGTCTAGTGGGGGCTTAAAACCGGTGTAACAAGGTGCCGCTCACTTGATCAGGTTGTGCAATCCCTGCACAACCTCGGTAATGTGTTTGGAATTAACGTAATGGCGAGGACCGCGCCACAGGCTTCTTCCTGGTCACGTGGGTATTGCGATCATGTGACTCCACGTCACCGCTGACGTCATGGCAGGTCCTTAACTCACAGTGATGGTATCCACCAACTCCAGCAGCTCCAGCCACAAACCCAAGAGGGATTTATAACAGTGAGAGAAGATTGTGGTCAGTTTGCAGGAGCGCTCAGAGTGGGAAGAAAGGATTGTAGAGATTAATGGAGCACAAACCTCCGTTATTCATAACGCCAATACGCGTTTCTACAGCGACCCGCTGTCTTCCTCAGTTGGATTCTTCCAGGCATGGTTACATGTTATCACTGTTGCATTCCTCCTACTGCTTTAGCAAAACTGGTTTAAGGCAGTGCCTGTCCAGGGGTGTATACTGCAGAGGAGGAGCCACTGTTCATTTTTGCAGATTCTGCTTAGTGTCGCCTCCTAGTGGACAGCAGCATAACATCCATGGTCCTGTGTCCCCCAATTAGAGGCTAAGCGAAAAAGATTTTACAGTGAGTACACAAAAATCTAATTTTTTACTGTTATCTAAGTGGTGAAAAAAATCATAAGTTTGAAAAACAATCACTTTTTGGGCCATGTTCTGACCCCGTAGCGTCCTAATTTTTCGGGATCTGGGGCTGTGTGATGGCTTATTTTTTGCGTTTTGATTTGACGTTTCTAATTATGCCATTTTTGGGTGAATGTGCTATTGTGATCGCCCGTTTACTGCATTTTTATAGCAATGTTGCAGCGACCAAAAAAAACATAATTTTAGGTCTTTTTTCCGCTACGCAGTTTACGTCTCTCGTTAATTGATTTTATATTGATTGGGCACTTCTGATCGCGGCGATACCAAATATGTGTATTTAAAAAACTAATTTTTAATGGGGGGGAAAAGGGGGGCGATTTGACCCCTTCTTCTTTTTTTTTTTTTTTTTTTTTTTTTTTTAATTTTTTGAACTTTATTTTTCAACCCCTTAACGACATAGGACGTTGTGCAACGTCCTGTGTTTCTGCCCGTTCCCGACACAGGACGTTGCACAACGTCCTGGCAGATTTGAGCTGCTGCAGCTCCTGTGAGTGGGATCGCTCAGGTGTCACAGATGCTGCTGCTCTGTGACAACCTGCAGATGACCCCACAGGGGGTGGATTAACCCCCCCCCCGTGCCCAGGACCCCTCCGATCGGCAGTTTAAAAGTGAAACTGCCGATCGGAGGGAATCATAGGGATTCACCCCTCCAGATCTGATTGAAGCTCTCCAATCAGATCTGGAGGGGCGGATCGGCAAGTGCCCACCCCTCCACAGCCCCCTCCAGCACCAGGACCTACAGGGGCCCCCCCAGAACCGCCCGCCCCCCTCTATTGTTATGTATATGCCGGCGGGCTGCAGCCGCGGCGGCGCCCGCCGACCACAGTGCCTGGTCCCCCTCCTACGGCCCCCCCCTAGGCAGCCCCCCCCTAGGCAGCCCCCCTCCAGGCAGCCCCCACCCCTCACCTCCTGCGGCGGGCTGCACACATCGGTGCACCCGCCGCTGCGTCCGGCTGTGCAGCTCCTCGGCCGGCCGGTCGGTGGCCCCGCCTCCTCTCCCCGCCTCCTCTCCCGGCCTCCTCCTGCTGATCGGTCTATCGAGAGGGAGGTAAGTATGTATGTTTGTATGTATCTATGTATGCATGCATGCATGCATGCGTGCATGTATGTATGCGTGTATGTATGCATGCGCGCGTGTATGCGCGCGTGTATGCGCGGATGATGGGTGCAACAAGGGATCAAGTGTCCTCTTGTTGTAGTCTCTGGGATCATAGTCATGGTGCACTGTATGACAGATCATTGTCATACAGTGCACCATAACTCTGACCCCAGAGGCTGTAGGAAGAGGACACTTGATCCCTTGCTGCAGTCTCTGGATTGAGCAGAGGCGATCGAGCGTCGTGGGACCTTCGTTGTGGACTACGTCGGAGGCGATCGAGCGTCGTGGGACCTTCGTTGTGGACTACGTCGGATCTTTATAATAAAGATGGAGTCCGAATTTTGTTTGTGTTTTTTTTTTTCAAATAAAAAGATTTCTCTGTGTGTATTTTCTGACTATTTACCAGAGATTCCTAATGGCGGGTCTAACATTGGCCCTATATTATGAATCTCGGGCTTAGTGCCAGCTGCCAATAAAAAGCTGGCATTAACCCCTTTATTACCCAGTTTGCCACCGGCACCAGGGCAACTGGAAGAGTCTGGGTACAGCGCCAGAAAATGGCGCTTCAATGAATGCGCCATTTTCTGGAGCGGCTGCGGGCTGCAATTCGCAGCCTGGGGGGCCCAGAACGCTAGGGCCTCTCCATGCTGCGGATTCCAGCCCCCAGCTGCCTAGTTGTACCTGGCTGGACCAAAAATATGGCGGAGCCCCACGTAATTTTTGTTTTCTAGAATTAGTTCTAGAAAAAAAAAAAAAAGGGCTTTGCTGTATTTTTGGAAGCCAGCCAGGTACAATGAGGCAGCTGGGGGTTGGTGGCAATCCGTAGCTGCCAAGTTGTACCTGGCTGGACCAAAAATGTGGTGGAGCCCCACGCCATTTTTTTTCTAGAATTTAGTCCTAGAAAAAAAAATAAAAATGGGCTTCGCTATATTTAGATGCATAGTGAACACTTTGAACCCCCAGGTGCTTCACAAATTGATCCGAAAAAAGAAAATTTGTGTGAAAAGAAAAGTACTTTTTCCTTCTTACGGATCAATTTGTGAAGCCCATGGGGTTCAAAGTGCTCACTATGCATCTAGATGCATTCCTTGGGGGGTCTAGTTTCCAAAATGAGGTCAATTGTGGGGGAGCTCCAATGTTTAGGCACACATGGGCTCTCCATATGCGACATGGTGTCCGCTAATAATTCCAATTGTTAGCGGACACCATGTCGCGTATGGAGAGCCCCTGTGTGCCTACACATTGGAGCTCCCCCACAAGTGACCGCATTTTGGAAACTAGACCCCCCAGGGAACATATCTAGATGGGTGGTGAGCATTTTGAACCCCCAGGTGCTTCATAAATTAATCCGTAAAAATTAAAAAGTACTTTTTTTTCCATAAAAATTTTCTTTTTTCATTTTTACAGATTAATTTGTGAAGCACTGGGGTGTTCAAAATGCTCACCACCCATCTAGATATGTTCCCTGGGGTGTCTAGTTTCCAAAATGGGGTCACTTGTGGGGGAGCTCCAATGTTTAGGCACACAGGGGCTCTCAAAACGCAACATGGTGTCCGCTAACAATTTGACTGAAAAATCAGCTCAAATTTTTAGCGACACCATGTTGCATTTGGAGAGCCCCTGTGTGCCTACACATTGGAGCTCCCCCACAAGTGACCCCATTTTATAAACTAGTCCCCCCAGGGAACATATCTAGATGGGTGGTGAGCTTTTTGAACCCCCACGTGCTTCACAAATTCATCCGTAAAAATGAAAAAGTACTTTTTTTTTCCACACAAATTTTCTTTTAGCCTAAATTTTTTCATTTTCACATGGGGAACAGGATAAAATGGATCCTAAAATTTGTTGGGCAATTTCTCCTGAGTACAGCGATACCTCATATGTGGTCATAAACCACTGTTTGGGCGCACGGCAGGGCTCAGAAGGGAAGGAGCGCCATTTGACTTTTTGAATGGAAAATTAGCTCCAAAAGTCAAATGGCGCTCCTTCCCTTCTGAGCCCTGCCGTGCGCCCAAACAGTGGTTTATGACCACATATGAGGTATCGCTGTACTCAGGAGAAATTGCCCAACAATTTTTAGGATCCATTTTATCCTGTTGCCCATGTGAAAATGAAAGAATTGAGGCTAAAAGAACATTTTTATTAGAAAAATTAAAATGACCATTTTTTCCTTCCACTTTGCTTTAGTTCCCGTGAAGCACCTGAAGGGTTAATAATCTTCTTGAATGTAGTTTTGAGTAGCTTGAGGGGTGCAGTTTTTGGAATGGTGTCACTTTTGGGTGTTTTCTGTCATATACACCCCTCAAAGGGACTTCAAATGTGATGTGGTCACAAAAAAAATGGTTTTGTAAATTTTGCTGGAAAAATGACAAATTGCTTATGAACTTTGAACCCTTATAACGTCCGAACAAAAATTTTTTTTTTTTCCAAAATTGTGCTGATGTAAAGTAGACAAGTGGGAAATGTTATTTATTAACTATATTGTGTCACATACCTCTCTGGTTTAGCAGAATAAAAATTCATAATTTGAAAATTGCAAAATTTTCAAAATTTTTGCCATATTTTTTATTTTTTCACAAATAATCGCAAAAATTATCGACCTAAATTTAATACTAACATGAAGCCCAATATGTCACAAAAAAACAATCTCAGAATCGCTAGGATCCGTTGAAGCGTTCCAGAGATATAACCTCATTAAGGGACACTGGTCAGAATTGACAAAAATGGCCTGGTCATTAAGGTCAAAATAGGCCCGGGGGTGAAGGGGTTAATTGATTCTTGATTTTACACTGCCTTTATAGGGCGCGCGACACTGCTGCAGGGCCCGATCGCTTGTGCCATGTCCTAATGAGCTGCAGCACATTGGGACATGGCATTTGGTTTCACATTCAGTGATTGGTAACTCTTACCAACCACAGAGAGGAAGCGGTCCCTGATAGCCCTGGTTGTGTGTGAACCCAGAAGCTATCACGTGAGCATCGGAGATCCTGCTGTCTTATCGCAGGATTTCCGATGCAGACTGGGAACGGCGCAATTCCCTGCCGTGGCGGTTTTGGATACCGCTATCAATGAATGACAGCAGGATTCAAAGGGTTAACAGCACCGATCGGATTGCAGATCCAATCGGTGCTGGAAGCCCGACATCTCAACTGATGATATCAGCTGAGATGTCGGGTGTTTGATGTGAGCGCCACACCTGAGCTCTCATAACACCAGGACCTGTGCCAGATTCTCTGGGTACAGCACTGTGCTGAGCAATGTCAGAATGTCGGGATCACTGCAATCTCCTCTATCCTTGGCACAAGCTTCTGATCTGTCATCTGGCTCAACACAGCTCAGTCAGATCTCTGTTAATCTCTTCACTGCTGGCACATCACACAGCTCATGATCGCTTGCCCTTTTATCAACCTGCACTGCTCCCTATCAGCCTGCTCTCAGAAGCTGTGGAAATATACACACAATGCTGGCAGACTCTGGCCACACCTACACTGCCATAAAATGCAGTTTATAAAAGAACACAGAAAAAATGTGAGAAAATAAGTCACATGGCACAAAAAAACATTCTTCGCTGCTATGTGACCCATCATTAACGACCACTACAGTATTGTTTTTTTTTTTCTTCATTTTTTTATTTTCCAATATAATGACATTTACACTGTAAGCCCTGTCACGGCATGCTCCAATGTGTGCACCTCCCACACGTTGCACATACACTTACAGGGCACAAGTGACGGTGCAGTGATAGGACATCAGCACCCCAACAAGCACATCTCCGCTTGCACATTTTTGCGGGCTTTGAAGTGCAACGTACCTGCAGTGATTATATCGTTACAGATGCCTGAACACCTGTAGGTGGCAGCTTCTGCTCCAACAAAGGATCTCGCTGATCTTTTGATCTGGCAGCCTTTGGACCTCTTCTGACCAGGTAATGAACCATTCAGGAGATGGACACTTTGCAATCTTTAATGTTCCTGGACTAATAAATCTGGACAAGGGCATGTCAACGGGGTCCAACAAGGGGGACGTGTGTATCTGGATCTAAGTGTAGAGGGTCATATAGGACACCAGTGAAGGCTTAAATTTAATGAATAATTATAATTGTATATTAGATGTATACTTTACATAAAGGGCACATATGCAAATACATATATTTGCACATTTCACTCTCTACAGGGATCCGAAGTATGGGATCACAACTATGATGTCCACATCACGGTTTGCAGAATATGCAAATTGACCAGAAGTTGTGTAGTATTATTTATTATTATTATAATAATAATAATTAATAATAATAATGTGTGTGTGTGTGTGTGTGTGTGTATATAATTTTTGTTTGAGAATTGAATCCGCTCTATCCGCAGGCGAGGACCGCCAATGTGAAGACTCAGGTGCTCTCTGGATATAAAGATCAGTTCAGTTTGGAGATCACCGGCCCGGTGATGCCGCACACGGTGCATTCTCTGACACTGCTGCTCAAAGCTGCACAGAAAGGAAGCTATTCAGCCTCTCTATACACACACGAGCCGACCACTGTCTTCAACACGGCCATCCACCCCCAAAACTGTAAGGTGAGGCGGCTACAGCAAGATGCAGATTTTATTTTTTTTTTTTGTAAGCTCACTGATTGTTCTCCAGTCTGCTCTTCACTTTCTATGTCTGGGCCACTCACTGATTGTAATGGACGGTCTTTATATTTTCTTGTTTTCTAGGAAAGCGATGGTGCAGAACTTGCAAACTGTGGTCTTCATCCACTCTCACTACAACAATTCACCCAAATATCGACACTGGGAAAATCCTCACTACGTCATTTAGAGCTCGACAACTACAAATATACCTGGAAATGTTGAACTTTTCCAAAAACTAAATGGACGGACTCGGGACTTGCTGCATGTCGACTGCAAGAATGCATGTGTTATTTGTCCTGCCCAGAGGTTTCTTGTAGACAAAGCGGGTGATCTGCTGAAGGTGACACGTCCTCTGTGCCTGCGCTGGAAGTAGGAGTGGATTTTGGGCGTTTTTAAGCTTTTTAAATACTTTAGAATCCAAACATTTCATTTAGGGCTACACGTCATGGGGTCAGACCTGGTTAAGGCCGTCAGAGGTCTCGAGTTGTGTTTTAACTATGGTATTACTGCAATATCCAGGTTCCTCCATAGGGGTGCTGTTTTGGGGTCCTCAAATCCCTTACTGTGGGATTGCAAAATCATATTTTACTTATTTTAATGTGTTTTATGTGATATCACTGCCAGACTGATTTTAATTCCTTTTACATGTGATTGACCATGATATATCTATTAAAAAAACTGCTTAATATGATCAGTGCGTCATATTAGTTCATATGTGGACAGGGTTGGGCTCACACTTTGGTCTAGTTCATCCCAAAGGTGTTGGATGGTATTGGTGCGCTGTGAGGACAGTTCCTTGAAGAAGAAAAATAAAATCTCTACTCTTTCTACTCCACAAAACCCCTTTTGAGCTCAATGCAGGAAGGGGGGGGGGGGGGGGGAATAGATGAGCCTGGGTTTTGGTGATTATAAGAGAATCTATCAGAGAAGTGTGATCCGTCAGTGCACAAAACACCAAAATTCAGTGGCGGTAGCTTAACATCGCTCTAACACTCGGCAATGTGCTTGGTGATGTACGGCTGTAGCTGCTCGGTCATGAAGCTCCCGGGGGCACAGTATTTGTGCGGATGTTGCCAGAGGAGGTCTGGACTCTGCAGTTATGGCGGCAGCAGAGTATTGGACCTTTTTTGCACTCTGTGACCCTGGCATGTACCGTTATAGGGACTCCACTTTGTGGCTGATTTTCTGTGGTTCCCTCCACTTCTCATTAATATCACTCAGATGAAGGGGGAAAAAATGTCATGAATGGACTTATTACCACAGTGGCTCCTATTAAAGGACTGAAATGATATTGGTGAGCTCTCCACCACCAGCCTGCCGGAGGAACGGATATTATACACCAGGGCGAGGGGACTGAACGAAAAACTAAAGTCGATCCAAGAAGAAAGTGAAAACAATGGCACTCTCTAGTGGCTAAAAACACATTTCTATTTCGCCTCACTGGGGGACACATGACCATGGGTGTTATGCTGCTGTCCACTAGGAGGCGACACTATGCATAATCTGAAAAAGATTAACAGTGGCTCCTCCTCTGCAGTATACACCCCTGGCCGGCCATAGCCTTAACCAGTTTTTGCTTAGTGTCGCATAGGAGGCACACCTAAATTTTACTCTTCAATCACAGAAGAAGCAAAATGGGTCTCTTCGAGACTTCCGTCATGGCTCCTTCCTCGACCCCTCCAACCCCCATTACGGGGGTGCCAGGTTGAGGTAGAGACCATCTCCCTTCCCCCCCATGCTGCTCCATCCTCAGCATCTCGGGGTGCTCGGTTGAAGTCGAGATGACCCCCTTCCTCCCCAATTCCTCTGGTCTCTGGGTTGAGGCTGAGGCGATGAAGAAGCCCTCTGATGGTGACGCCTGCACCCTTCCTAATCACCCCTTCTGAAGGGCATTAGGTTGAGACACCTCAGGTAGGGCCGACAGTGGCAGCAGATACGGCATCCACCTCAAGGGCTCAAGGATCGCACAACAGCTGCACCCATTCAGGAGCCACAACTGCGCTGCAGGCTTCTGATGGGACTGGGGGCAGTGCAGGGCAGGCATGGCACATTCAGAGGCACAGGATCCCTGTGCCTCTGTACTAAAACAGCACCTACAGGTGCCAGGGACACCCTCCAAGGGCCCTCCCTTTTGAGCTACAGCCCCTCCGCCACCCTGCCTAAGAACCTGGAGAGGTTCGGATTAATTCCGGCCCCTACCAGGTCCTCCGCGCCGGCCTGGAGCCATTTTCGGCCTCAGCTTCCTAATTTAGGCCCCAGCTTCGGCCTACACCAAAGCCGCTGACTCTTCTCCGCCCCTGGCCCGCCCCCCCAGATAACTAATGTCACTGCACAGTGTCACAGAGGGGGCGGATCGCAGCTGCAGCCTGCTGCCCTTTTCAGCTCTCCGCCCCCCCCTCCCTCATCTTCCCGGCGGCCATTACTGCTGAAGCACGCTCTGCAGCTCACAGTAACAGGACACAGGGTCCTCTCTGCAGAAAGGATCAGGCCAGCCAGTCTCCGGGGCGCACAGGACGCTGGACACTAGAGGGGCACACCGGTGTGGTAAGATCACAGCTGAGGCCCCATCCTCGGCTGTGACTCTACTATATAAGACTCCTCTGCATAGACATCCCTGTCCAGTCCCAGGCACTATGCCGGGCTCAAAGTCCAAGAGAACCCAGGGCTCAGGACCCCAAGGTTCAGGACTCTTTTATTATGCTTTCTGCACAACCTGCAGGAACCCCCTGCCCGGCGGCAGTACATACCCACACTGCCAGGACTGCATCCAACCTAATGTGCCAGAGCCCCAAGTAGCCCTTACTAATCCCAATGACCCTAATATCTCGCCGGTATGGGCCACGCACATGTCCCAATCCATGTCGCAGTACATAGGCTGACCTCCCACATTGCTTCAGGTCTTGCAGTCACCCCTCATCTGTGCCGCTGCTCAACAAAGGGAGAGCTCAGACCAGGGGCGCGATGACCAGGGCTCATCCACTTCTAGAACAGGACACAAGCGGATCCATGGGTCACGCTAGTCAGCGTCATGAAGTAGCTCTCGGTCACCTTCCAGGGAGAGACGCTATAGCTCCAAAACATCAAGACGGTCACCTAACAGGAACAGACACCATAGTTCTAAATCCCCACGGCCGTCCCCGGCCAGAGAGCCACCGTCCCAGCTCCCCTAACAGGGGACATGTCAGCAATATGGATTCTTGGGGCCTCTGTGATTCCGACTCAGATCAGGACACACAAACTGCTCTCGACCCAAATCCCCTAGCACTGCAGCACTAGTTGAGGATATAATTTCTTCCATCAATTGGGTGTTGGACATCCCTGATCCACCCCCAGACACTCCAGAACACAAAATCTCTTTTCAAGAGGTTTGGAGGCCGCTTAAATTCTTCTCCAATCACCCAGAGTTTAAGGCGATCCTCAAAAGAATCGCTCACAACCTGAGAAAAAATTCGGCAATCGCAAATATCTGGAGACACATTATCCTTTCCTACAGGACGTGACCCAAGAGTGGACGGATCCACCGGAAGTGGATCCCCCAGTCTCTAGGCTAGCAGCACAGCCACTGCTTTCTCTGCCGGATAGCTAATCTCTCAGGGACACAGCGGATCGTCAGGTAGAATGCATGGCCCGATCAATTTTCAAAGCCGTAGGGTCCCCTCTGGCACCCGCATTCTCTTCAGTCTGGGCTGCCAAGGCCATCATGGCTTGGGCTAAAAGCTTTCAGGCTGGCCTCCACTAACCCTGAGCTGGCGGACCAAGCTGTTCAAATTTCATTTGTAGCAGATTATATGCTCCACGCAAAGTGTGTAGCGGGGATAGCATAAAACGCCATCATAATCCGGCGTGTCCTCTGGCTACGGGAATGGAAGGCAGACGCAGTTTCCAAAAAGTCTAACACACACACACACCTGCCGTACCTTAGCGGTCAACTTTTCGGTGAAAAGTTAGACACGATGATATCGAATGCCACAGGGGGGCAAGAGCACCTCTCTTCCCCAACTGAAACCCAAATGCACGTACAAAAGGTGTACTCAAACGCGATTCCGATCCTTTCGAACTTGTCAGGCTGGTCAGTCTCTCGACTGGCACAAACTCGTAACAGTTCCCCATGTAGGGACAGCTCGCGGTCGGCGCAAAAGTCAGACAAGACCTGGCAGTCAAAGGCAAGCCAGTCAAAACCTAAGGGAGCAAAATCCCAGAGGTTCTCCTCGTCATGACTCTGTCTCCGGAAGACACCCCACCCGTAGGCGGCCGACTTTTACGCTTTCGTCAAGTATGGCTGCCTATTACAGAAGACAGGTGGGTCAAGGAAATAGTGTCTTCCGGATACAAGATGGAGTTTACTTCCAACCCTCCAAGCCGATATTGGACCTCAAACAACTAAACAAATATGTTCTGGTGCGTCACTTCCGAATGGAGTCCCTCCGATCCATCAATAGCGTCCATGGAAGAGGTGGAATTTCTTGCCTCCATAGACATATAAGATGCATACCTGCATATCCCACTTGCACCTGCCCATCAGCAATTCCTCAGGTTTGCAGTCGACCAGGAACACTACCAGTTTGTGGCTCTTCCATTCGGACTCTCCACGGCTCCCAGAGTGTTTACCAAGGTCATGGCGGCCACCATGAATGTCCTACACCCCAGAGGCATAGTTGTCATTCCATACCTGGACGATATCCACATCAAAGCTCTCACCTTCAGGGATTGCGAACTCAGCGTCTCAATCACTGTGGACACAGAGTCGCGTGGGATGGTTATTCAATCTACCCAAGTCATCACCGATTCCAAGTTGGTCCCTGACTTTCTTGGGAATGCACTTCAAGACCTCCAGTGATCTAGTGCTCCTTCCCAAGGACAAGGAGCTTGCTCTCCGTCTGGGAGTTCGCACCCTCCTCCGGACGCACCCTCGATCTCTCCGGTTTGCCATGAGGGTCCTCGGCAGGATGGTGGCAGCAATGGAAGCGGTTCCATTTGCCCAGCTTCATCTCAGGCCTCTTCAACTGGCCATCCTCAAGTCCTGGGACAAGAGTCCTTTTTCCCTTGACAGAACACTTCGTTTGACACCGACAACCAGGAGGTCCCTACATTGGTGGCTCAGACCGACCTCACTCGCAAAAGGAAAATACTTTCTCACGAGTCATTGGAAGGCTCTAACCACTGACGTGAGTCTGACAGGTTGGGGAGCAGTGCACCTGCACCACAGAGCACAGGGCAAATGGTCCCCAACAGAAGCGACCATGCCAATCAACATATTGGAGATTCTTGCCATCCTACTGGCATTGAGAGCCTTCCAGCACTTACTGGCGGCCTCTCGCATAAGAATACAGTTGGACAATGCCACGGCGGTGGCATACGTGAATCACTAAGGAGGGACTCGCAGTGCCCAGGCGATGTGAGAAGTAACACGCATTCTCCAATGGGCGGAAAGCACAGACTCTGTCCTGTCTGCGGTCCACATTCCGGGAGTAGACAACTGGGAAGCAGACTTCCTCAGTCGACAAGGGATGGACTCTGGAGAGTGGTCCCTACATACCAAAGTTTTTCATCAAATCTGCCATAGCTGGAGGACTCCGGATGTGGACCTAATGGCATTGCACCACAATGCCAAAGTACCAAGCTTCATGGCCAGAACACATGATTCGCGGTCACTGGGAGCAGATGCCCTGGTCCAGGACTGGACCCAATTCCAGCTCCTGTACGTTTCTGCCCTTCCCTCTGATTCCCAGAGTACTGAGAAAACTCAAGTGAGAGGGAGTTCCAACCATCCTAATTGCCCCTGACTGGCCAAGGCGTACATGGTGCGCCAACATTGTACAGCTCACCGCAGACGCCCCCCGGCGTCTCCCAACCGTCCAGATCTTCTATCTTATGGCCCATTCTATCTCCAGAATTCAGGGGCCCTCAATTTGACGGCGTGGCCCTTGAGACCTGGGTTTTAACCCAGGCAGGGTTCTCGCCGGATGTCATTGGAACCATGATCAGGGCTAGGAAACCAGCCTCTGCCAAGATTTACTATTGTACCTGGAAGGCCTTCTTTACCTGGTGCGAAGATCGTGGCCACACACCATTGTCCTATTCCCTGCCCAGGGTACTAGGTTTTCTCCAATCGGGTCTGGAGGTCAGACTGTCCCTGGGCTCTCTTAAGAGCCAAGTGTCAGCTCTCTCGGTTCTTTTCCAGAGACGCATTGCTAACAAATCACAAGTCAGGACATTTCTTCAAGGGTCTCCCGCTTGGTTCCGCCCTACAAACGACCACTAGAGACGTGGGATCTCAACCTGGTGCTGAAAGCACTACAGGAACCACCTTTTGAGCCCCTTAGAGAAATCCCACTCCGCCTTCTGTCCCAGAGGGTGGCCTTCCTGGTGGCAATCACCGCTCTACGCAGAGTGTCAGGACTGACAGCTCTCTCCTGCAGCCATCCCTTCTTGGTTTTTCACCAGGACAAGGTAGTTTTACGTACGGTCCCATCCTTCCTCTCGAAGGTTGTATCTACCTTCCATCTCAACAAAGAAATGTCCTTGCTGTCCCTTTGTCTGGCACCGGTTCATAGGATTGAGAAGGCTCTGCATACGCTGGACCTTGACAGGGCAATGCGTATCTACTGCGTCCTTCCGGAGGTCGGATTCCCTCTTCCTTCTTCTGGAAGGCAGCCGCAAGGGTATGCCAGCTTCCAAAGCTACCCTCGCTAGGTGGATAAAATCCACCATACAGGAGGCCTACAAGCTTAAAAATTCACCTCTTCCAGCTGGTATTACAGCACATTCTACCCGTGCAGTAGGGGCCTCTTGGGCTGTTAGGCACCAAGCCTTGGCACAACAAGTGTGTAAGGTGGCCACCTGGTCTAGCTTGCACACATTTACCAAACATTGCAGAGTCCATACCCAGTCCTCAGCAGAGGTAGGCGTGTCCTGCAGGCAGCAGTGCCCCACCTGTAGGGGACTGTCTGCACAATAATTGTTCCATTGCTTCCCACCCAGGGACTGCTTTGAGACGTCCCATGGTCCTGTGTCCCCCAATGAGGCGAAAGAGAAAAGGAGATTTTTATGTACTCACCGTAAAATCTCTCTTAGCCTCTAATTGGGGGACACAGTTCCCGCCCAGTTGCCCGTTCCGGGCCGTTTTTTTTACTGAGTTCTCATATTGTTCTTGAGCTCGTACATAGTTGCCTTCTTTCTATAGGCATGGTTATATTATCTGTTACGTTTCTCCTACTGCTTTAGCACAAAACTGGTTAAGGCTATGACCGGCCAGGGGTGTATACTGCAGATGAGGAGTCACTGTTAATCTTTTTCAGATTATGCATAGTGTCGCCTCCTAGTGGACAACAGCATAACACCCATGGTCCTGTGTCCCCCAATTAGAAGCTAAGAGAGATTTTACAGTGAGTACATGAAAATCTCCTTTTCTTTATTCAGTCCATAGGGTAAAACATGCAGGAGGGTGGGATGCGGCAGGTGCTGGATAACAGCCATTTCACGTGTTCAGACGTGTTTATATGGGTCTTGCGTAGCCAGAGGCCCCTGGCCCGAGCAAAATGGCTATTGGGCAAGCGCCTTCCCGGGATGTTTTATTTCCCATGGAAATAATTAAACAAAAAGGTTTTTTTTTTTTTTTGTTTTTTTTTTAAAATATAGTTTTAAAACCGTTTCCACTTTCTTCCGGATCGCTTTAATTTTTTTTTTGATCAACTGACCAAAGCTAAGATGGCCCGTTTTCAATTTGGGAGGTCCATTTCCCCTTTGGGTGAATTTCACCCAAAGATCACTGATGCCGAGACAGAATTCATTGAGCAAAAAAACATCCCCCTTTAATTTCAGGGGCATCCTACAAAGGGATTTAACCCGCAACCCGAAAAGTTTAAAAAAACCCGAAACCAAAGCTAAAAGTTATGGTCTTGGACCGGGCTGGGCCTGCCCCTTTCATGAACCCATAGGT
>JARQOC010000002.1:37443690-37643690 GCA_033576535.1 Allobates femoralis
CCCCCCCCCCCCGTCCAGTCTAAGGGTACCTTTTCATGTCGCAACATTGCATGCAATTTCACTTGCAACTTACTGGTTGCGGTGAAATCATGGACACATTGTTCCATTTTGTTGCTGTGTACAAATGTAGCAATGTGTCCATGATTTCACTGCAACCAGTAAGTTGCAAATGAAATTGCATGCAATGTTGCAATGTGTAAAGGTACCCTAATACTCCGAGCCAGCATAAACTACCGCTATTATAGGAAGGTGTCAGAACACAGCACCCACATTACTCCATCATAAGCTCCTACAATGGGCACATAAGTATCACATCAGGGCTACAGAGCAATGGAAGCAGGTGGCCCAGTCTGATGAATCACAGTTTACATCATGTGGACAGTCAGTGTGTGTGTGTCACTTACCTAGGGAAAAGATGTCACCTGGACACTGGGGAGAGTGATCTCTGAGATACATTCATATGGTGCCATGACACAAGGTAACATGCACCACTTATGATCAAGAACCCTCCTTCATGGCAGAGATAATCCCCCTATGACACTTTAAAATCCACTGTGACCTAGGTCACGTTCCTAAGGGGGTAGAGTTGACAGCAGCACATGGGGACACACTATTAGTGCTTTTATTGTTTTGACCGGTCGGTGCCCAAAATTTTGCTCTGCTGGAAACATCACCACTCTTGTTAATGGAAGTTAAAAAAGATCTCCGTCCATCAGTTATACATTCTCTCGCTATATTATCTATACCCTACAATGTTCTGTACACAGAGAAAACTTGTGGCCCTTCTATGAAAGCTGTTGTAGTGTCGGCTTTCCCTGTCTCACTGCTGTAACATTAAAGAATCCTTTCCTATGTAGCTGTTGGAATCACCTTTTCTCCATTCGCCTTCCACGACAGCATTGGAGGATGTCGTCCACGCTCTATTGGGGGACAGGAACACAGAGAGGTTAAAAGCCCCTCCCCTTCCTAAGTACTCCAGTGTCTTCCTGTCCCCCTTGGGGCATGGAGAGGTTCCAGTGCTGTCAGGCCGGCAGAGGCAGCATTGGGGTGTACTTACAGCCGGGCCAGGGATGTACGTCGGGGGCGGCCGCCTCCTCCTTCTCGGGGCTCCCGTGGTGGGACCATCCGGCCTTCCTGCGTCCTACGGGGCAAAGCAGGCCGTGTATTGCAACGCCGGAGGCCTGTTCAGCTCTCCGGCGTCTCCCTCCTCCAGCTGCGGTCCCTGGGGCATGCATCAGAGGTGCCGCGGAGGCACTTCCGGTTTCGGGTGTGGCACTTCCGGTTCTGGGATGGCACTTCCGGTTTCGGGCGGCGGCTCCTGTAAGGGCTGTGGCAGGCTGGGCGCGGCTCCAGGGAACCCAGCAGGACTTTCGCGCGCTACTGCCCGCGGTCGGTGACCAGGAGGAGGGAGGGAACAGGTGTTCCTCGTTGGGGGCACGGTACTTCTGGATAAGTACCCGCCGGAAGCTACACCCAGGTAAGGCTGATCCCTGAAACACGGAAGGTGATAGGCTTCCACCTCTGCTTCTGCAGAGCCCAGCGTTCCCCCAGCTCATGTAAGTGTTTCTGGGGGTGGTCACAAGGGGTAGAGTTGTTTAAGCCCTGCACTCACACTGGGACCCCCTTCTCTTCCCTTTTTGTCTATAGGGAGACGAGGGCCGTCTGTGAAAGGGAGCAATAATGTGGCTGCGGCACAAAATTTCCCTCTTCCTACAACAAGGTGTCGGCCATGACTGACAGGGTTGTCAGGATGGACTCCCCATCCTTGCTTGAGGAGCTCCAATCCATTAGGGAAAAGGTGCAGGCTTCTATCTCGGCACTGTGGGGTTTTGCTGCAGCTTCCGGGCCTTCCCCTCCGTAAGAGAGGAAGCTCCAGGATTGTGACTCTGTGGATCTTATGGAGGCTGGCCAGAGCTCAGCGTTAGAGGACGGCGAGGATATTGCCGCTGTTGCCTCTGTCCAGACACGAGAATCTGGACACTACTATTTTTCCACGGAGTCCATGGGTGCATTGGTGGACACTGTCCATTGTACCATGGGAGTAGAGGTGGTGGAATCCCCTTCTTCTGTGCAGGACTAAATGTTCAGAGGCCTGAAGGCTAAGCTGCTCACCCCATCCGAGTGGATTGGAGGGTGATGACTTTGTCTGGGAGGTCCCGAAGGTGGACATCCAGGTGGCCAGGGTAGCAATCAGCTGCTATTGTAAACCCATTGTGCATGCCCTTGACACACTGTTAAAGCTAATCAGCAGGAGCCTCAGTCATGGGCTGGATGGGAGACCTCATGAGAGACCCAGTGGGAATCTCTATGGAAGTCTCTATAAAGTCAATGGGACTTCTAACATGAAGGTCTATGGCAGTATTCCATTTGGGAAGCTTAGCATATAAGACCGCGTTGCCTTTTGAAGATTCCTCCCGGTTGAAGGACCCCCTCGTTCGTAAAATGGAGAGTGTCCTCAAAAAATCCTGGGAGGTGGCAGCTATGTCTTTAACGGTGTACATTTCCTCTACATGTGAGCAGGTCTCTCTTTAAGTGGCTCACCCAGCTGGGAGAATTCATCCTGCAGGGTACTCCCAGGGAGGAGCTTTGGACTCCATTCCACTTCTGAGACGTGCTACGGGCTTCCTGGCCGATGCCTCTGCTGAGTCGTTCCGCGTTGGCGCCAGGTGCGCAGTGTTGGCTAACAGCTCGCAGGGCAGTGTGGCTTACAAGGTGGAATGGGGAGGTCACGTCTAAGCTCCAGCTGTGTGGCCTCCCCTTGCAAAGGGCATTGGATGACATCCTGGAAAAGGTGTCAGACCGGAAAAGGTGTCTCCCGGAACAGGAGCCCTTTCGGAGGCAGTCCTTGGCCTGAGCGCAGCCAACCCTCCCAGTCTAAAGGGAAGGGTAAGTCTGGTCGCTGGGCATTCCAGTACGGGAACAAGACCCGTAATATCTTGCTCCCCCAGCAGCGGCATCACCAGCCGCCCCTAAACAAGGTCGCCTTCCCCATTGCGGGGCGGCTCCTGCGGTTTCTGCCACAGTGGCATGCAATCTCCTTGTGCCCTTGGATCCTCTCGACCATTTGGGAGGGTCTACGCTTGGAATTCGAGAGCCAGCCCCTCCGTGTCTTCGAGTCTTCTCCCTTCCTCAGGGGGACTCTTGCACGGTTTTTCTTGTCGGGTCTGTGACACCTGTTGGATTCGGGTGTGGGGTCCCCGGTTCCTCCTGGAGAGGAGGGCCAGGGGCGCTACTCCAGGTTGTTGTGGACCTCCAGAACGCGTATTCTCATGTCCCCATTCACCCGTCCCACAAGCGCTTTCTGCGATTCACGATCTCCGGGGCAGGTGGAACAGTCCATTCTCGGCTTAATGTGCTGCCCTTTGGGATTTCGTCGGCCCCAGAGGTTACCAAACTCATGGGGGAAGCGATCACATTCATCCAGACCCAGGGGATATGTATGCTTCCCTATTTAGACGACATGTTGGTGGTGGCTCCTTCGGCAGTGCTTCTACGCACAAAGTTCTCCAACACATTGGAGATTCTTCAGTCCCTAGGATGGGTACCCAATCTTCGGGAATCTGAACGGGTGCCTGCAACCCGACGTCAATTTTTGGGAGTCTTGCTGGCCTCCTCCAGACAGACCTCGTTCCTTCCTGCGGCATATCAGCTTTTACGCCGCGTGAATCTGACCCGCTTCTGGGCAAGGGGGTCGCGCTCCTTGCGGGAAGCAATGTCCCTGTTAAGGGCCATGATAGCCTGTATTCAGTCAGTAACATGGGCTCAGGCTCCTTCCCGACTGCTCCAGGAACACATACTGAGTTCCTGGGACAGACGTCAGGATTCCTTTAAACTCACGGGTCCGGACCCCGGGGCGGGTGGTAACCTCGCTTTCCTGGGGATGAATCCCAGACACCTTCCTGTGACCTCCGTTCCCACTGATGCCAGCGGTTCCGGTTGGGGCACGATGGTAGTTCGCACACCGTTCCAGGGGATTTGGAGTCGCTCGGTCAGTCGCCAGTCTTCAAACTTCTGGCAGTGGAGGAAGCGCTTCTTGCTGCAGCTCAAGTTCTCCGGGGTCATCATGTCAAGGTCCTGTCAGACAATGTGACTACGGTTGCTTTCTTGCGGTACCAAGGCGGTACTCGTGGCTTACACTTGCAGGGGCTGGCAAGACTGTTCTTTTTGTGGGCAGTACGCCATCTTCTCTCCTCCTCGGCAGTACATCTGAAGGGAATGGCCAATGTACAGGCAGATTCTTGAGCCGCACGGAGGTCCACCCAGGAGAATGGTGCTTCCATCCAGAAGTATTTCGCTCTCTTACGGACAGGTGGGTTGTCCTTTCGATCGACCTGTTCGCTTCGGGCTCAAATACAAAGGTGCCAACCTTTTTCTCCCTGACGCGGTTGGACCATCCTCGGGGGCTGGACGCTTTTGCCCATCCCTAGGACTTCCGGTTGGTGTATGCATTTCCTCCAATCCCGCCACTTCCCAAGACGTTGCAACGGATTCGGGCGGAGGGGGTGACACTATCCTGGTGGCTCCCCTGGGGCCCAAACTGGCGTGGTACGACGCCATCCGAGACCTGGGCCTGGAGGGACCGATTATGTTAGCCCAGTCTCAACCTACTGTCCCAGGGTCCTCTGTTTCACCCGGGCCCTCAGTGGCTCATTCAGGCGGCCTGGCTGTTGCGGCCGGGATCCTGAGGACCAAGGGTCTCTCCCAGGCAGTGATCCGCACGCTTCAGCAGAGCAGGAAGCCTGTGACAAACGCTGTTTATGGGAGGGCTGGAATCAGTTTCTGTCCTGGTGTGCTCCTTCCATCCCGACCATGCATCATCCTAATGTGGCCCAACTCTTGGATTTTTGCAGCGTAGCTTGGATTTGGGGCTTCGGCCGAGCACTCTTTAAGTCCAGAGGGTCGGCACTTGGGGCGGTTTTTGCCCAGGATCTTGCTTCCCATCCATGGCTCAAGCAGTTTTTTACTTCTGCTTGGGGGTGGCGTCCCCGGATTCGGCCTTCTGTCCCTCCCTGGGATTTGATGCTTGTTCTCCAAGGGCTTGCTCGAAGTCCCTTTGCACCCTTGTCTGCTGCATCCCTTACGTCTCTCTCTCACAAGGTGCCGTTTTTGGTGGCCATCACTTCTGCTTCCAGAGTTGGAGAACTGCAGGCACTCTGTCTGGGCTCCGTGCCTCGTGGTGTCCGTTGTTCGCATTACGCTTCGGTTGCATTCATCTTTTCTTCTGAAAGTTGTGTCGGCTTTCCATCGGTCCCAGGTTGTGATTCTGCCTTCAATTTGTCAATCTCCTGCTAATGCGGCTGAGGCCGTGTTTCACTCCTTGGATGTTCGTCGGACTGTCCTCCTCTATCTCCGAGAGTCTGCTTCCTGGAGGTTAGATCAAAACCTGTTTGTTCGGCTTTTGGGAATAATACAGGGAAGAAGACTTCCCAGGCTACCATCACTTCCTGGATCAAGAAGGCGATCTGTGAGGTCTATGTCGCTCCGGTCCTTGCTCCTCCGGTGGGGTTGAAGGCTCCTTCAACTCGGGCTGCTGCTATTCCCTGGACGGAGCAGGCTGGAGCTTCATCGGAGCTGATTTGCAGAGCGGCTACGTGGTAGCCTCTCCTCACTTTTTCTCGCCTCTATAGGTTAGATCTGTCCTTCAGTCGGGATCTGTCCTTTGGTAGGAGAGTCCTACAGGCAATAGTACCACCCTGAGGAGTATCTGTGGTATTCCTCCAATGCTGTCGTGGAAGGCGAATGGAGAAAACTGAATTAGTCCTTACCGGTAATTCCTTTTCTTGGAGCCTTCCACAACAGCATCAGTTCCCCCCCTTGTTGGTGTTTGGTTCCGGTTTGTATCAGATAATCCATGGCTAAGGGTGATCTTGGTAAACACTGGAGTACTTAGGAAGGGGAGGGGCTTTTAACCTCTCTGTGTTCCTGTCCCCCAATAGAGCGTGGACGACATCCTCCAATGCTGTCGTGGAAGGCTCCAAGAAAAGGAATTACCGGTAAGGACTAATTCAGTTTTTTCCTCCCACAGTGAATGTCCCCTGGTCCTTGATATAGTCTTTGGAAATAATTATGTGCCTTGTTTTGTATTGACCTCACATGTATTCATCTCCTCTGTGATGTCTTTTTTTGTAAGCTAAATAAGCCCAACCTTTCTATCGTCATCATATTGGAGGCCTCCATCCCTTGCAATAATCTAGTTGCTGCCTTTTAACTGAATCTAACTTCCGATTGCCCTTTTTTAAATATGGAGTGCAAAACTGGATCCCATATTCTAGATGTGACCCTACAAGTGATTTATAGAGGGGTCACAATACGTTGATCTCGGGAGTTTCTCTTTTTATTCATCCTATAAAATGTTGTTTGCTTTTGCAGCTGCTGCCCGACATGGAGCGCTGCTGCTCAGCTTACGGGTAATCAGAATACCCAAGTCCTTCAGTTCTGTTATCCCAAATCCTTCCCCTGTCCTGCAGGCCCTAGTTTACTTCCATTTAAGGTATAGCTCTAGCAAAAATTAAAAGACCACTGCACCGTTTTGTAAAAACCACCATCTCTACATGTCTGACAGCCATTCTGTTCCATTGTCAGTTGAATTTCAACCACAGTACACCTCATTCTACTTAATGTGCTTCTAATTAGGGGATCACCAGAACCAAATCTTATTTAATGAGGGAACGTATAAAAACCTCTGCTGTGGTCTCCCCAATCCTCTTGCAAGGAATAGCCCAAAAGTAATTTGAATGCAAAAATGTATTTTCAACTCCTTTGGTATGGTTAAAGGTCTTGAGTGAGGAAAAGAAGGGCTCAATTCTGGCTTTGCTAGCAGAGGGAAACAGTGAGCATCATGTTGCCTCCATTCTTAAAATTTTCGAAGAAGGCAATCCATTACAACGAGGTCAAGCAGCAGACATTGGGGACAACAAAGCTAGACTGGCAGAGGGCGAAAGCAACTCTCCACTGACCGGGATGACATTCATCTTATTCGAATGTCACTCAGCAACCGTAGGATGACATCAAGTGACCTACAAAAGGAATGGCAAATGGTATCTCGGGTTTAGTACACAGCAAGAACAGTTCGTAACAGGCTCCTAGAGGCAGGACTCTAGTCATGTAAAGCTAGACAAAAGCCTTTCATCAATGAGAAGAGCCAGGCTGAAATTTGCCAAAGAAAACAAGGATTGGTCCATGGAGGACTGGAGTAAGGTAATCTTCTCTGACAAGTCTAGGTGTTGGGCAAAGCTGAAAATTAGTCTAATGATTAGACGGAGACCTGAAGAGGTGTACAAGCCACAGTGTCTTGCACCTACTGTGAAATTTAGTGGAAGATCGGTGATGATCTGGATATGCTTCAGCAAAGCTGGAATTGAGCCGCATACAAGGTTATCCTTGAAAAACACTTGTTTCCTTCTGCTTAGTCAGGCAAAAGAGAGTGAAAAGAAAAGAGCGCACCGATCTAAATGTAGGTGTATGGGGAGATCATAGGTGGGTGTAAGTTGCACGCACCTATCAGAACTTGTTCACGTGCATATAGATCGCTTATGACCACAAGATATCCGGAGGTGGTTTTTCCTTTTTGAGCGATATGCTGCAGATTCTTGGTAGCTATTGTTTAACTCAGTGAACGAAAGAATGCGCAATAGGGTCTTATCTCAATGATACACTGTCGCTTATCTATGTGGAATTGCTCACCTTTGTCAGTTGTGAAACCCACAACTGGTAGAATAGCGTACAAGCAGCTGCTGCAGGGACCGCACTCCCAACGGTGACCGTGGTTGTAATACAGAATCCTGGACAAAGTGCCTCAGTGTCCGCGCTGCTGCTCCGAGACCAAAGACACACAGACACAGGGAGCAGCAGCGCGGACACTGAGGCACTTTGTCCAGGATTCTGTATTGTTTAACTCAGTCAGAGTTACCATAGGGAGAATATCCAAATAAAATTTCCACCAGGCTATTTGCGCTCCGGAATAACTTGTAGGTAACAAGCTATAGTGTTATCCTGTATTATTCTTCACTACATGTTTTTGGAGAAATAATAAAGAATCATATAGGATAACACTATAGCTTGTATCTACACGTTATTAGGGAGAGCAAATAGACTGGAGGAAATTTTATTTGGCTTTCCTTCTGCTCTGGCAATGTTCCCCAAATCTGAAGACTGTTTTTTCCAGCTAGACAATGCCCCATCCCACACAGCCTAGATCAATCAATGTGGGGATGAAGAGCACCACATCAAGACCCTGTCATGTCCAGTTTAATCTCCAGACTTGAACCCCATTGAAAACCTCTGAAATGTAATCAAGAGGAACATGGATAGTCACAAGCCATCAAACAAAGAAGAACTGCTTACATTTTTGTGCCAGGAGTGGCATAAGGTCACCCAAAAGCAGTGTGAAAGGCTGGTGGAAAGCATGAAAGCTGTGATTAAAAATCATGGTTATTCCACCAAATATTGATTTCTGAACTCTTCCTGAGCTAAAACATTAGTATTGTTTCTAAATAAATATGAACTTGTTTTCTTTGCATTATTTGAGGTCTGAAAGCACTGTTCTGTTCATTATATTTTGAAAATTTCTCATTTGCTGAAAATACAAAATTTTTAGCTTTGAATTTGAGACGTTGTCAGTAGTTTATACAATAAAAGAACAATGTACATTTTAATCAAAAGCATACCTATAAAGAGACTCTGGATCGGATCTGCTTTGGATGATACATAGGACCGTGGTTGCTCCTACCTCCATCTCCGTGCATATACAAAAAGGATAAAATAAATTCCCTTTTAAAAGTAGTCACTCCAATGACATATAACTCAACAAAAAAGGAGAAAAATCCCCTTTCTTTTTAGGAATGATTAATAAAATTAAGTCAAAATACAAATAAATTCCAATTCTTTATTTATATTTCATATCAAACTATTAAAATTATTGCACAGAGCATTCCCTCATATGGGACCAATCATATTACAGCCTAAACAGTATATATTACATAGTACATGTTATACTCAACAATTCATTCTATCACTGTAGTGTAGTATATATTTCACGTTGTATCCACTACTGGCAAGATCTAATGGACTTCCAGATACATAGGCCAAACCTTTTCAATCTTAAGTAGCTACCCACAAACTGTCAATCCCTATTGGGTAATGTCTATGTTGTTGTAGAGTGGCCACTATTGTGAACTAAGGCCCGATCAATCGTCCAACCTTATTAGATAGTTATTAGTTAGAGCATATACCTGATAGAACCTGCTGTGCTGCAATGATGTCCCTTCTCCCCTAGAAGGGACATCATTGCAGCACAGCAGGTTCTATCAGGTATATGCTCTAACTAATAACTATCTAATAAGGTTGGACGATTGATCGGGCCTTAGTTCACAATAGTGGCCACTCTACAACAACATAGACATTACCCAATAGGGATTGACAGTTTGTGGGTAGCTACTTAAGATTGAAAAGGTTTGGCCTATGTATCTGGAAGTCCATTAGATCTTGCCAGTAGTGGATACAACGTGAAATATATACTACACTACAGTGATAGAATGAATTGTTGAGTATAACATGTACTATGTAATATATACTGTTTAGGCTGTAATATGATTGGTCCCATATGAGGGAATGCTCTGTGCAATAATTTTAATAGTTTGATATGAAATATAAATAAAGAATTGGAATTTATTTGTATTTTGACTTAATTTTATTAATCATTCCTAAAAAGAAAGGGGATTTTTCTCCTTTTTTGTTGAGTTATATACAAAAAGGAGTAGTGAACACCTGGATTCCACTTTGTGGTGAGCTAGCTTTTATACACATACTTTATATATACATATATATATATATATATTATATAATGTGTGTAATATATATATATATCCTAAATTTTTCCACAATAAATGCAACCAATAAACTGACCAAGACATGATGGTTTATTAAGATTTATTTACAACGAAACGTTTGATCTCTCCGACCACATTTCTGGCCGGAAAAAATTTAGCTCCATGGCTGGAGCTAGAATCATTTTATGTATAAAATCACAAATGAAACACTGGCACAATAAACAAACTGAAAGGGTGGAGCGAGGTGCCGTCACTTTACCATCAGTGTGGTGGGAAATGTGCAGGGTTGTGGTTTCCAAGATGAGAGACTACCACTCCCAGCATGGCCGTCACCATACATAGAGTTGTTGTTTTAGCACAGCACTACCGATTTTACACTATAATCTGCGGATGTTGGGTGCATGACACTATGTTGATGCCTTGGGAGCACAGAGCCCACTCGTGCCATGTAGCATAAACCTCTGATGCAGGAGACATCATGGCATATAATATGGGCATAAGTGCCAAGCCCGGTGCCCTTTCCTGCACCAAGCGGGATAGACTGATGGTAATGTAGTATTAAAGACGCTCCACCCGTGGTAGAAACAACTGTAAACTATGAGGATCGACATAAAGAAACTAGAGAGCCATTAAAATCCAAACAAGCCATAAACTACAAAAGCAACAGACTCTGCCTCGGATACAAAACACATTAATATCATGCAGATATATATATATTAAAAAAAAAAAAAAAAGATTCAGACTTTGCTTGGATTTCGTGTAGATAAAGGTAGAGTTCCCTGGCCTCTGCATTAGTACTGTATTAGTATGTGAGCACCTACATCGTAGAGGAGGAGGAGGCACTGCAGAAGTTGGTTGTTGATGTCATGTTTTCCTTCGGTAACGCACCCAGGGCCTGGAGAGCGGCAGCGGCGGCGTGAGCCTTGGCGAGCTTCTTGTTGAGACTGGGCTGATTCGGCTGACATAACACTCCGTTTACGGTTACCTATTAGGACAGAGAACGTAAATCTTTCCTGGAATATACTTTTTTCATTTAGTGAAATGAAAATAAAGGATAAAAACTAAATAATATACAGTGATATGCCTAGCGGAGGGGATGTAGCATGACACAGAAAATACGCTACCTGGGATGGGGTGCGAAGAGTCACAGGGATTTAGAGCAAAAAATACTGAACAGAACAAGTTGTGCCTGGATTACTCACACGCTTGGTAAGAACTGTCCCTATAATAGTGCCAGCTGCACTATACAAGTCTCTCTCTCAATGCCTGATGGTTAGGGGCTATACAAATTCGCATTAGAAATTGCAAAGATTGCATTCCTGATTTAAAGACTGCAATACATAATACATTTTGCAAGATTTGGTCGATCATCTAATGTGTATGGGGGTCTCCCGCCCTTACAGATTAGGTTGAAAGACAAAAGGATGAATGGTTGTAATTGAATCACCTAATCCTTTTGGATTCTGGGAGATGAGTATCTGCCAGATGATTCTCTCATACACTGAAGTGCTCGGCTGGACGCTGCTTTATATAGGGGATAGCTGTCGGACAATTGCTTCCACCCCCCTCCCACCACAGCCATATCTAATCTTTATGGCCAGCTTAAGAATTATATTTAATTAAGTTTTTGATATCTACCATTGTGACTGCACCCTTTGTGTCCCTACAGAATAATTTGACAGAAAAGCACTATATTATAGTAAATGGAATCTGTCACCAGGCTTATGTTACTTCTCCAGTGGCAGCTCGGATGAGAAGCCATTGTTATTCACGATCCGCCGTGGCCCTGACACCACACACACAGTGACCCCCCCCCCCTGTATTCCTACGCGTCCCCTAAAACCTCTCTTACCCTAAAAAGAAAACGTTTGCGGTGCTCCGGGCCGGTGTCGTCCACAAGCTCAAATTCGGGAGGGGACCATTTCTTCTTGTTGCAGAGCTCCATCAGGGCAGAGATGGGATGTTTTCCTGAAAAATATACATAAACGTTTGTGAATAAACACTAAAACGGAGAAGTGATTAAAGTATGACTGCTACACCCCCCTGATCAGGAGAGCCGGGGTTCTGTGCTGACCATCCAGTGATCTGCAACCTTCGACTAGCTTTTCAGCTGCTGAAAAGCTACAACTCCTGCGGTGGTAGTCATGATGGTAGTTGAGGCTTTGAGACAGCTTAAAAGCAACAAGTTGGGTGTCGATGGTCTATAGGAATAGCTGTCATATGCATTACAAAGAGACCAGGATAATTTGGGGGCCACAGTGATCGGACCCTCAGCAAACATGCATTTCCCTCTCACCATGACAGCACCGTGACATGAGGCAGATCCACCCAGGAACAGGACGGCCCCCTCTCTCTCGAGCCCGTCAGTGTGGTTTCCTGTTCCTACGTAAGAACACCCCTGGAGATATCGGTGATCAATGGAACTGGTGTGGGACAGGAGGCATCCAGGTTCCCTAATGCTGCCGGGGTCAGGGTGTAGGGCTGGCGCTCGCTGGGTCTCTTACGTGGATTCCCCTTAATTGGACCCCAGATGGAGACATTCCAGCTGCCCGCTCCCAGTGGGACACTGAGCTGGTGGGGGATGCGTGCAGCAGTAAGCCGTGTCTCCAATGAGCGCGCATGCGTCTCGTGCGGCCACTTCCGGTTCGCGGCCTGATGACGTCACACGCCCCCGGAGTAGGCAGTGCACTTCCGGTTCAGTTTCATGGCTGCGGGCACCGATCTAACATAGATCGATGCATCCAGCAGAAGCCTGAAAGCCTCTCCAAAATGTCAGACCCGGGCACACCCAGCGTGGATGAGCCCAGATCCCCACCTAGCGTGGCAATTGCCAACATCAGGGTGGGTGAGTGCCTTTCAAAAAGGCAATCTTATTGATGGCATGTTTTGTCTCCTCTTATATTTGTGGGGCAAAAAGTGTGTTGCAAAAACCAAAACACAAGATCTGTGTAATGTGCAAAAGACTTGACCAATCCAATTTAAAACAGCGTTGTTCTGCCTGTATTAAATGCACAATAGCAGAAGAGACGCCATCTAGAATTTAGGACATTATGTCCTTGATAAAAAGGGAAGTTAAAGTTACAGCAAGAAATGAGATACGTTTTTATGGGTCCCCCCTCTACTACTGATATACAGCTACATGCTTCAGGTGGTAGCTCCAGGAGGAAGTTTAACCCGGGAGGGGCAGCAGGTGCACTGACTCATCTGAGCTATCTTCCTCTGATGACGAATGCGGCCATTATGTTTTCCAGCAGAAGACATTGGCAGATTATTGAAGTTTATTAGAACTACCTTGGAAGTTGAAACCTGCAAGACCGCAAACTTCAAGTGTTTCCTGTTTAAAAAAAAAATTGCCTGTGCCCCAAATCCTAAAAAGAAAGTATCCTTTTGCTGACTACGTTTCCAAAACCTGGGAAAAATACCCTAAAATTGATGCAGCCATTGCGAAGACTTCCAACAATATGGCTCTTCCCTTTGAAGATTTGGGGTCATTAAAAAGACCCCCTAGATAAAAGATCCGACATCTATCTTACAGGTGCTTGGGAAGCAATAGCGTGTACATTCAAACCCAATATCGCTGCTACTTGTACTGCAAGGTCACTCATTAAATGGCTCCACGATCTGGAGTCTCAAAAAAAGAAAGGTGACCGAGAGACCAACTCTTGAGACATTGGCTGGTATACATAAGGCAGACAGTTTCCTTGCAGACGCCTTGATGGACAGCATTAAGCCAACGGCCCGCACAATCACCAAGCTCCAGTCGCAGAACCCTATGGCTCAAGAAGTAGAAGGCTGACTACCTCTTCGGCTCACCCCTTGATTAAGTGTTTGGAATTGCAGCAGATAAAAAGAAAAATTTTCCTCGCCCCTTGGCTCCCCGGTTTAGAAGACCCTTGTATTCCACATCAGATAGGAGGAGAGGTAAAGGTAATCAGCAAAGGGATTCCTCTAGAGAAGGTCAGAGTTGCATAGCAAACGAAACCAGGATAAAGGTTATCTATTAAACAAGCCTAGCTACGTCAATGACGCCAACCGTCTGTATGGGGTAGATTACAACACTTTACCCCTCAACAAGCTTCACCTGTCAGCCTCCCAGTGGGGTTAAACTCCATTTCTCAAGGCGTAACACTCAATTTTTCTTCTTTTTCCCCTAATCAGATGTTATGTCAAGTGAGACCAGGAGAGCAAGTTCACTTAGAACAAGATGTGTCATCTTTGCTGGTAAAGGGAGTTTCGGACTCGAGTTACCCTTTCAGAAAGAGGAGAAGGTTTTTATAGCAATCTTTTTCTCGTTCGGACCACCGGATGGTTCCTTTCGTACAATTTTCAACCTCAAACGTTTGAATCAATTTATTTCTGTAGAGAAGTTCAAGATGGAAACATTGAACTCCACAGTCAGACTCCCTTTTCCCACATGCTTCATGGCCGTAATCGTGTTAAAGGATGCCTATTATCATGTCCTCATCTACAAGGAGCATCAGAAATACCTCAGACCGGCAGTGTACCTCAACGGCACCCTGATGCACCTTCAATATCGTTGCCTGCCCTTTGGAATCTCCCTGGCACCAAGAGTGTTTACAAAAATTGTAGCGGACATGGCTTCTGTGTTACAACAAGAGAATATCTTGCTATTTCCCTATCTAGACTATTTTCTTGTGACAGGAGGCACAAAAACCATCTGCAAGTAAGCAGCACGAGTCCTCTCTGACTTAGCTGGTGAATATAGATAGGTCAAGATTGGAGCCAGCACAGATTCAAACATTTCTTGGTATCTCCCTAGATTCCATCAATCAAATCTCTCTGCTCCCAGAAGACAAACGTCTGAATCTCATTAACATGATAAAAAGGGCTTAAAGGCAACAAAACATATCCTTAAAGGTACCGTCACACGCGGCAATATTGCTAGGCAATTTCACTGGCAATTTGCTGGTTGCAGTGAAATCATGGACACATTGTTCTATCTTGTTGCTGTGTACAAATGGAACAATGTGTCCATGATTTCACTGCAACTAGCAAATTGCCAGTGAAATTGCCTAGCAATATTGCCGCGTGTGACGGTACCTTTAGAGCAGCCAAGTCCCTGCTGGGGTCTCTGCAGCCACCCTCCCGGCGGTTCGTTGGGCCCAACGTCACACTGGGAACTACAAACAGATTTTAGCAGAGCAGGGAGAGAGACCGACCAATCTAGACACAACGTTCCAGTTCTCAGCAATAGTCAAGGACTCCTTAGATTGGTGGGCGGAAGAGACCAGCCTAAGGCTAGGTCAGATACTATCAAACTAAGTCCATAATATATACTTATTTTTCTAGCCGCATATCCACTACACAGCTATATATCAGATAAAGATAACGGCAATCTCAACACAATGTTCATATATAAATACATTGTTTTTATAGTTAATTGGAAAAACATCACACATAATAAAATCTAGGTCGATTTGCATCTGCCCTGACTGGCCAATGCATCAGAAACTTAGTTTCTGCACGGACAGCGCATAGCGTCCCGGATCTGCGCTTTTGGAGAGTGCACAGGAAACGCGGTCTGCAGCATTTTCCTGAGAGTTCTGCAAAAGCGCATATTCTGGAGATCTCTGTGGAGCAGGAGGCTGCAGTAAGCGTCCATTGCCACAGAGATACATAGCTTGGTGGCGCATAGCGCTACCTGCTGGTAACGCTATGCGCTGCTTTGTGCAGAAACTAAGTTTGACGGATTGGCCAGGCTCAGGGGCAGACGCAAGTCTGACCCTAGCCTAAGAGTAGGGGTTCCTTGGACCAATCCAGACCCTGCGATAATTACTACAGACGCCAGCCCATTGGGGGATGGGGAGGGCCATCTAGGAGAGCAGTATTTACAAGACAGTTGGGAACCAGAACTGATAGAGGGGTCTTCCACTCTGAAAGAACTGATGACAGTCACACGGGCAGTGCAAGGATTCCTACATCAGATTACAGGCAAACATGTAGTAATCCGTCAAACAACTACACAACAGTGTCTTATGTCATCCATCAGGGGGACACCAGATCAGTACTCCTGATGCTAGAAACACACAGGCACTTCCACATAGCAGAGCAAAATCTTCTCTCACAGTTCATCATTGAAGGCTCAGAAAATATAGTTGCATATTTTTTGAGTCATCATACCCTGTGTCAGGGAGTATGGTTCCTAAATCGGGTCATTTTTGACCACATTTGTGTAAAATGGGGAGTACCAAAAATAGACCTTTTTGCAACCAGATTTTTTTCCCCTAGATCCCCAGGAAAATCCAGAGGGTAGATGCACTTATGCAGAATTGGAAGTTCAAACGCTCTTATGCTTTCCGTCCATTTCTTGTGATCTCATTGGTGTTGAAGATGATCCAGGAAGACCAGGCCAGAGTTGTGTTAATCACCCCATTTTGGCCAAAACAGGCTTGGTTCACTCACCTAAATATGTTGTCAGCCCCGGACCCGGGGTTTCTTCCTGAAATTCCTGATCTCCTGACTCAGAGACCAATCCGTCATCCTCAGGTGCACAACCTACATCTGACAGCTTTGCTCTTGAGAGGGGGCTATTGTCAGCTAAGGGGTTTTCCAAAAATCTAATTTCTACCCTCTTACTTAGTAGAAAATGGGTAACGTCCATTAACGGTTTCCGTTGGGACAAATTACTTGAATTTTTGGCCCGTACTATTACTTCTCAGTGCCATCAAGTCCCTCTCTCAGAAGTCTTAGAATTCCTGCAAAAAGGATTGGAGAAGGGACTCTCGACAAGTACTTTAAAAGTACAAGTAACAGCATTAGGAGCGTTCTTTGATTTAAAAAGTATAAAGAAAATTGTAGATCACCCCTGGATCCATGGATTTCTTAGAGCTTCTTTTGCTAGACCCCTAACATGGCCCTAAAATAGCTCCCCGGGACTTAATTCTAGTCTTGACTGCTCTCACAAAAACTCCTTCGAGCCTCTAGAATCCAGTTCAATTAAAGATCTTGCCCTCAAAACAGTACTACTAGTAGCTTTAACGTCAGCTCGGTGGGTAAACGAACTACAGGTCATCTCAATCAACCCTCCATTCACTACAATATTGGATGATAGAATTGTTTTAAAACTGGACCCTGCCGTTTTACCATTACTTAATTTCAAGTTCCATAAAAATCAAGATATAGTTATCCCTTCCTTCTTTAATAATCCTTGATTCGAAGGTGAATTAGTCTTTCACACCCTCGACGTCCGTGGTTGTGTCCTAGAGTGTCTATAAAGAACTAGTTCATGGCGAAAATCTACAGCTATAGTCATACTGTTTCAGGGACCTAATAAGAGATATAGCTACCAAATCTACTATTGCTAGATGGGATACAATGGCCATTAACCAAGCTTCCCCTCAAGTGGTTAAGGCCCATTCAACTGAAGTCATGGCCACCTTCTGGGCCGAAAGAGCCAATGCATCTTTATAACAGATATGTAAGCCAGCAGTCTGGCCTTCTACTTTTTTCTGACACTATCGGTTGGGCCTTTGGTATTCTTCACTGTCCTTTTGGAGAAAGGTGCTTTCAGCAGTAGTCCAACCCTAGAGTTCTTTACTATTATTATCTCTCATGTCACGGTGCTGTCATGGTGAGAGGGAAACATGATAATTGCTTACCGGTAATTTGATTTCCCGGAACCATGACAACATCGTGCTACTTCCCTCCTTTTTGTTCTTGGTATTGGTATTACTGGTTGCACTGGGTGTTATGCACAGTTGATTATGTTCTATATTGAGCACTTTTAAGGTACGTTGTATTTTATGTATGTATTAACATGGCGGCTACCTCGGAGTCTCTGAAAACCCACTGAAGGGCTCGAGACAGAGGGGCCGCCCCTTTTATCTTGAGTAGGTTTCCTGTTCCTAGGCGGCTCCTCCTCTCTCATGTCACAGTGCTGTCATGGTTCCGGGAAATCAAATCACCGGCACGCAATCATCATGTTTATCACCTAAGCATTTTTAGAAAACCACTTAAAAGTAAAAATCAGTTTTAGACCTGGTAATTATGATCCTATGTCCAACGCGTGACCTCATCTTTAATATTCAGGAATGCACCCGGCTCCCCCAGTGTTCCCGATTATTAACAGTTTGAGCTGGAGGCACGGATAAGCCGTAAGCTCAGACTATGGACCCTACAATGCTGCAAGCGGAGACATCTTTGCCACATTGAGGACTGAAGCTGCCCGAACCTTTCTGTATAGGGAACACCTGGCAAGCTCACACTCCTTCCCTAGGAAACCGGCCACCTCTGATAACAGGTTGTTGCCAAATTAAAAATTCCTTTGTTCTCGAGAATAGAGAAGATTTGGGCTCGTTGATAAATTGTGGGGTGAGTACTGGTGGCCGACCCTAAAGATCTGACTAACCCTATAAGCTAGAAGACGTTCATCTCTAGTAACAAAATCATTACAGTCTGGCTTTGGTTTCATCATTTGACATTCTGGAGCTGCAAAGTGCCACGTTGGCAATCGTGTAATGTAAATCTCTGGAAAAATACAGCAAGCTGGTATTTCCTGCAGAAATATCTCAGATTTCTGTATAAATTTCCTAATGGCCTGCACCCTTTCTGATAATTGGGTCATTAGACCCTACTTGCGTTGTGGAATGGCTACTGTGTAGATAGCAAAAGATATCTTTTTAACTTCTGTATTTTATATTATCATGTATATGTGTATTGGACCTTCTTTTTAAGGGAATATAATAGATATTGTGCCTTTAAATAATAACTTGCTTGAAAAAAAAACTAAATTAATAAGAAGTGACTGTCGCCTATCTATTCCTGGGAGGGGGTCAATTGTAACATAGAATTATTGTTTATGAGTTTTCCCAGTTTTCATATCAGCAAAAGAATGTAGAAGATTATGTTTATTATTGTAAAAGAATAACTGTTTTCATGTATTATAATGATGAATTCAAATTAATAATTAACTGTATTGTCCTTGTCCAATCATAACTTCTTGTAAAGAAATTAGTAATAACCCTAAGGTCACACCCAAGGGTTGTCAAATATAAATGGCAATTTTTGAATTAATAAATCAAGAGTTTGCTTAAACTTAACCTGTGTCAAGTGCCTGTCTCTCTAACTGCACACCTGCATTACATAAGCAATATATAATCTGGATGTAAGGCAGGTCAAGGTGACATTCTCCTGATTGAGGAGATATTAACACTTGGAGGTTATATTCCTTTTAATGAGAGGTTAAAGTGTTGCAAACAACCAAATATTTTGAGTGCAAAAGTCGTGAAATTGAAAACATTTTTATAAATGCAAATGGAAGGCTGGAGTATCAGAGAGGCATCATCTATCCAAAGAAAGTGAATCTTACCAGACAGATCCTTCATTGCCGGTTTATTTGAAGCTTTTTCACCATCCGCTAATAAACCTGAAGTTAAAATAAAAAAAATAATGAAAATAACTCAACGTAGAAAAAGCACACAAAAACGTACACCCTGCAACCAAAATGTTGCATAATCTCCAAATCTCGCCTCTGGCCATTAGGCGACTGCCTGCAGCAGAAGCTCTGCCCACAATAGGAGAACAGAGAGGGACCCATGGCTGGAAAATGGCTAGCAGAATGTTTTTTTTTTCAAAACCATTTTTAGTAGACATGAAGACAAACATCATGGGTAAGTTTATCTGACAGTTACTGTAACCTCGTATTCTATGTTGTGTTCTTTTAACTATCTGGGATATTCAGTTCTTGTTAGTTTTAAAACTTTATCTTGCTACATAGGTCGTAGACCCTAAAAAAATAAGAAGGAGCTGTGATTGAGCCTCTGTAGGTCTATCTACACTAGGTCTTTCCACTGGGCTCATCTATATCGACTGAGAACAGTGATTGTTTGTAGAGGTCATATTCGCGGTGTTGAAACTTGACTTTACCTTTACGTCACTCTTAAAATCGAGAAGAATAGGGTCGACGTTTCCTTCGTTATGTCTCCCGAGCCCTTCTCCTTCCTTCCAGCCCATTTTTCTCATGAGCAGAGCCCCGCGTCCTCCGGTGACAGGTGCAGCCTTCAGAAACTGATCCTAGGATAAAGACAGGAGAGAAAGAAAATAGCCGAGCCGAGTATTAGCGTAAAGGACGTATGAAGGATTCACCAGTGTAGATTGCCAAACCCAATAACAGCGGTCACTATACAGACACGGCTAATACAATGACAGTACACACTTCCTAAGGTAGCCATTCTGACTAGTCAGTCCTCTGATCACACAGTTATAGGAGACCATGGAGCATCTGTACGAAGTAAACGAAATGTAAAGACTCTTGAAATTATTACGTACCTATGCCTCTGTGGCCGCAGTGCTGTGATAGGAGAGCAGGCAGAGACCATGGTCACGAGGCACATACAAGGATTTGACCCTGCAACAAGTTTCCATACAGAGCGGTGAAAGTTCACAGGTGACTGTGAACTATCCCCTCTCTTGTAACCCATTGCTTACCCAAGCAGAAAGCTGTCTTCCTGAAAACTCAATACTGGGCAATTCTAGCCTCATTACTTCATCCTGGACTGTGGCGAAAAACAGGCTTCTGAACAGTAACACACCGTCCCCCCTCCCCTCATCAACGTTAGTGAGATACCAAGCAGCCCTCCACATAGTACAGTACAATTACAAATAAAAAGGTTAAAGTTTACTCAAATCACCAAATTGTAGATCGCTTCGAAAAGGCCTCTGACCTGTCACGTCCAGATATGTTGGACTGAACCAGATCATGCAGAAGAGCCTCCCTCCATGCTGGATTCTCCTCGCTTTTCCAACACCCATGGGTTTACTTACTTATGAGTTCCATTCGCCCTTCTCAATGCCAGGAACACTTTCATAAAAGAAGGGCTGGAGTGACCTAGACCCCAGCCATAGTCACACCGGGGTCCGATTCCTCTTTAGAACCTGCTTTGTAATGATAGAATTTTCAACATCAAGGTTTGTTTCACTGTGCCGTTCCCGCAACGCAATACAACAAAGTGCACCTCCGCTCCGTTTGCTGGGAGCTCCGGTTGTGTGACGTTCATATGGTAAGAACGCAGAAACAGGTAAAATCCAAAAAAACAGTTTTCATTGCTTGCCAAATCCCTGATTGGAGTCCTCACTGCTAGAGAAAGCAACATCTGATATGCAGAGGGGAGAGCCAGGGAAGGCGTTGCTCCGGTGAAGTCCTCCAGAAACTTCTCCAGATGGGTCGCGCAATCCAAGAACATTCCTGTGATGCTTTTTCTTCCTCGAGGAGGTCTTCTGCTGGCGTGTCCTCTTTTTTTCAGCACAGCGACACCTCCACTTCTCTGCATACCATCAGTTGCGGTTCTGCAGCTGGACTCCAGGAGGAAAGTGAGGGATTCACTGTTTGACGGTTTACGGAAATAGACCAAAAAATGGTATTGGCGGGACATATTCAGTTTCTTACCATGTGGACGACCAACACGGCTAAAGGAACAGTGAAACAGACCAGTTTTGGGAAACAGGAATTTATGATTTTACCAAAAAAAAGGATGAGGGTGGGGGAAAAAAATAAGATTTCGAGAACGGGCGATGTCAAAAAAACAGCCGAAAATGAAACTGAATGGAGGTACTGGCAAAAAAATATTTTTCGTTTCATTTTATGGCAGTTTGTGACACATTGTAATGACACGCTTACATGTACTAAGTCTAGGGGAGTAAGCGCTGGCCGTGTCCTCAGCATTTGCACAGCCCAGGCCAATACCTTTGCTTGCTTGACATATACCTTTCTAAACCAAGCTTGAGGGCCATTGTTGCTGATTTCTTCTGCAGAGAGGACCTGTGCTCCAGTGCTGCCGGTGAACTGTCCGGGAATTGAACTAGACTGAGCCCAGGCGTCGATCTGTAAAAGATGTTATATAGGAGACCCTCATCTAGACAATGCATTAATTAAAGGCAGCAGGTTAGGTAGAATAAACTGCTGGAAAATTGATTATTTTAGGTGGGGGGGGGATTTCTTAAACACTTGGAAACAAATATTGAGTTCAAAGTGACATATGGATCCAGATGAAAGAATTGGGAGGAGAAGGTGCATCTTATTTGTTCAAAAAATATGATTAAACTATTTTACATTTTGAAGCTGGAGTTTGTGTATTTTACTAATTCCAGCTCCACAGCCCTGACTGCCAAAGGAAATATAATCTCAGATTTGGAGTCCTTTTTCTCCAAAAACAGGATCCCAACAGGATCCTGGTTTTGCCCATTCACTTTAATGGTGTCTGAGATTCCTGATGCATCAGGTTGCCATTAAATCCTGTTTTTTTTTAACAAGTACAAAAAATGTAGCATGCAAAAAAATGTATCCAACTCATTAGGCTTCATGAATATTCACTACAATAAACTTTGTCGCACTAATGGGATGCTTCATCATTAAGTGCGACATCCGATGCAGCAGAGCCGAATGTTTTTCGTGGGACATCGTTGTGGATTATCAGAGGGTATGTTTAGGGTTAAAAAAATGGGAAAATGAGTTGTGTATGCGTTTTATATCAAATAAAGGATTTTTGTGTGTGTTGTATTTTTTTTTTTAACTATTTAATTACACGACTGATTACGGGGTGGGGCACATAGAAGCCTGAACATTATCAATCGGAGCCGTCAATACTCAGGTGTCATTAACCTCTTCTATCAACCTGATGCCACCGCACCAGGGCATCAGGAAGAACCGGATAAAGTGCCAGATGCTGGTGATTCTAATAAATGTGCCAATTTTTGGAGCAGCTATGGGGCGCTATTCTGTAACTATGGGCCTCACCATGCTGAGAATACCAGCCCCCAGCTGCCTGGTTTTACCTTGTCTGGCAATCAAAAATAGAGGCAAAGCCCACGTAATTTTTTTTTTTTTTTAATAATTTATTTAAATAATTTAAAAACAATAATGGACTCCTCTGCATTTTTGTTGCCAGCCAAGGTAAAACTAGGCTGCGCAGGGTAGCAGCCAATATCTGGCTGCTTTATCTGCGTTGATAATTAAAAGTATGGGGGACCTGCTATGCATTTTTTTCCCCATTATTTATTTATTTTACACACATATGACGGTAGGTAGATTATCATACACCAAAGTATATGGCAACCAAGCACAGACACGGATATAGAATGTGGGTCGCATTCTGAGCGCAACAGCAAATCATAGACACTGTCACAAAGTGAACGCCTGTGATTGGCTGTTGCAGTTCTGTGCAGTGAATATTTATGAGGCTTAATGAGAGACCCCAAAAGCAAGCAGCGGGTGACTGGAAAGACTGCTCACTTTTTCTCTGAGGATGCCCAAAGGATTGTTAAAAAAACAGGAATTAATGGACTAAATGGATCGTACAATTTCATTTTTTGGGGGCAAAAAAAAAAAAAAAAATGGAACAGTACCATCCGGTTTCATCAGTTGTTGCCTGGATAAAGATTTTTTTTTTTGTACCAGATCTGTGCCCGATTTGAAAAAAACATGTGTGAAAGTATCTTTAGTTGAGCTGGACCACCACCGATCTAAGATTGATGGTAGGTTATTAGTCATAAGGCTAGGCAACACCTTTACATGCAATCTAATATATAAAGCTGAATGTGTGTAGTGTGTGTATATCCGGGATTGGCATCTACACCGTCGCAACTATAGCCACAAAATTTTGCACAGTCACACGTCTCGACCCCGGGAGCGTCATAGGCTATGTTGTGAGGTGAAATTTTAACCCTGCGCATTCCAGTTCACCAAACAATTTTGGCCCTATCTACACAATGGGGAAAAAGTGAATGGAAAAATATTGGAGGAAAATTGACAGCTGTCAGCTATAGAGACAAAATTTTGCACAGTCCTACGTCTGGACCCCGGGAGCATCACAGGCTATGTTGTGAGGCAACATTTTAACCCCGCGCATTCCAATTCACCAAACAATTTTGCCCCTATCTACATAATGGGGAAAAAGTGACAGTTACCAGTTGACAGTTGTGAATGAGAGGGGCTTAATGATCAGCCCAAAGACTAACAGCACATACCAGCATATAGTCACTAAGGTGGGGCCCCAACATGAGATATTCACCATGCACGGGGACATGTATACAACCACACGCACACAAAGAGTAACAGCAAGTGTATAGTCGCTAAGGTGCAGCCCCAACATTGGATACTCACCACGCACCCAAACACACACACACACACACACAAAGAGACACACACAACACCCCCACAGGAACACACACACACACCCCCCCTATAGCGACACATGCACTCACCCCACAGACCACACACACACCACAATGAGACACACATGACACAGACACACACACCACACAGACCCCCCCCACAGGGACACACACACATAGCCACCCTATAGGGACACATGCACTCACCCCACAGGGACACACACACACACACAAAGGACACACACCCCAACAGACCCCCCCACAGGGACACACACACATACACACCCTATAGGGACACAAGCACTCACCCCAGGGACACCACACCACAAAGACACACACAACACAGATACACACACACCACACAGACCCCCCCCACAGGAACACACACACATACACACCCTATAGGGACACATGCACTCACCCCACAGGGACACACACACACCACAAAGGACACACACAACAGAGAACACACCACACAGACCCCCCCACAGGGACACACACATACACACCCCAGGGACACACACACCACACAGACAGACACAGATGTGCACAAATCACCTCACACAACTCGCCTCACATGTGTGCTAGCTTTATTTTCCAAACATAACATCTGATTAAAAACAGCCAATGTGGAACACGTGCCATATAGGGAATTAAGGCAGATGTCAGTCACATGAGCTGTCTATTATGTGTATGTGTGAGGTAACATATACTGCCCGGCCAGGGGGAGGGTTTACTGTTGGCTGGAGATTTATTAGGCTGCCTATAGCAATCAATCACAGCTCAGCTTCTATTTTCCTACAGGTCATTAATATGACATATTCAAATTCTATTTTGTTATAGCTAACAGCAGTTATTTATTAACCCGGGCGTAGCCGGGTACTACAGCTAGTAGTTACTATAAGTTGACAATTAAAAACAAATGTAATAACTGACCTGCTCCTGTGCACGATTCAGCATATAGACAGCTTCAATATCAAATGGATTTCCTGTGAGCCGGGTCTGGGCGACAGAACGTTCATTCATTGCGGAGGTGATGTCCACTGGCTACAACAGGTAAAAAGAAACACCGCAGCTTAACACACATATACAGACCATCACATGTGCAATATACCGCAATCAAATATATACCATCGATCGTAAACTGTATAAGGACAGAATACAAGTCAGCAAAAATGTCAACACACATCACAATTGCAAAATGTGATACATTCCGCAGTAATTTCTCTGAAAAAGAAGTGATTAGATTTAGTTCAGCATTTGCATAAGGCCTTTTTTCAATCTCATTAAGTTTAAGGTTTTTTTTTATTCTCATTCTGACAACCCTTTACTAAATCAGCGTTTGCTTGTCGTGGCTATCGTTGTGCTTGGGGACTGCAGTTATTTTTTTCACTTTGGTGGCCAAAACGTATTAGTAAATATCGACCACTCAAATGAAATATGGACCAACCTGGATTAGAAAGAAGAACCCAAGTCTATATACAGTGCCTTGTGAAAGTATTCAGCCCCCTTGAACTTTTCAACCTTTTGCCACATTTCAGGCTTCAAACAAATATAAACTCAAATTTTTTTGTAAAGAATCAACAAGTGGGACACAATCGTGAGGTGGAACGAAATGTATTGCATATTTTAAACTTATTTAACAAATAAACTAAAGTGGGGCGTGCATTATTATTCGGCCCCTTGAGTTAATACTTGTAGCGCCACCTTTTGCTGCGATTACAGCTGCAGTCTCTTGGGGTTTGTCTCTATCAGTTTTGCACATGTGAGGACTGACATTCTTCCATTCTTCCTTGCAGAACAGCTGGAGCTCAGTGAGGTTGGATGGAGAGCGTTTGTGAACAGCAGTTTTCAGCTCTTTCCACAGATTCTCCATTGGATTCAGGTCTGGATGTGACTCGGCCATTCTAACACCTGGATACGTTTATTTTTGAACCGTTCCATTGTAGATTTTGCTTTATGTTTGGGATCATTGTCTTGTTGGAAGATAAATGTCTGTTCGAGTCTCAGGTCTTTTGCAGACTCAAGCAGGTTTTCTTCCAGAATGGTCCTGTATTTGGCTCTGTCCATCTTCCCATCAATTTTAACCATTTTCCCTGTCCCTGCTGAAGAAAAGCAAGCCCAAACCATAATGCTGCCACCACCATGTTGTGACAGTGGGGATGGTGTTTTGAGGGTAATGAGCTGTGTTACTTTTACGCCAAACATATCGTTTTGCATTGTGCACAAAAAGTACGAGTTTGGTTTCATCTGAGCAGAGCACCTTATTCCACATGTTTGGTGTCTCCCAGGCGGCTTGTGGCAAACTTCAAAATAGACTTTTTATGGATATCTTTGAGAAATGGCTTTCTTCTTGCCACTATTCCATAAAGGCCTAATTTGTGCAGTGTACGACTGATTGTTGTCCTATGGACAGACTGTCCCATCTCAGCTGTAGATCTATGCAGTTCATCCAGAGGGATCATGGGCCTTCCGGCTGCATCTCCGATCAGTCTTCTTGTTTGAGATGAAAGTTTAGAGGGACGGCCGAGTCTTGGTAGATTTGCAGTGCTCTGATGCTCCTTCCATTTCAATATGATCACTTGCACAGTGACTCCTTGAGATGTTTAAAACTTGGGAAATGTTTTTGTATCCAAATCCAGCTTTAAACTTCTCCACAACAGTATCTCGGACCTGCCTGGTGTGTTCCTTGGTCTTCATGATGCTTTCTGCACTTGAAACAGAACCCTGAGACTATCACAGAGCAGGTGCATTTATAAAGGAGACTTGATTACACACAGGTGGATTCTATTTATCATTACCAGTCATTTAGGACAACATTGGATCATTCAGAGATCCTCACTGAACTTCTGGAGTGAGTTTGCTGACAAAGTAAAGGGGCCAAACAATATTGCACGCTCCTTCTTTTTAGTTTTTTATTTGTTAAAGTTGAAAGTATGCAATAAGTTTGGTTCCACTTCATGATTGTGTCCCACTTGTTGTTGATTCACAAAAAAAAAAAAATAGAATTTATATCTTTATGTTTGAAGCCTGAAATGTGGCAAAAGGTTGAAAAGTTCACAGGGGCCAAATACTTTCACAAGGCACTGTATATCTCATAAAGCCACCTTTACTTGTGATATGCCCCCTTTAAATCAAGCAGAAGAAATAGAACATCCATGATCGGCATTGCTTGTCCACATGAACAATGATCAAAAGACGCATGTAATTACTCAGAAGAGTTATTAGGAACCAATATTTGTCCATCCACCTGATCCTGACCCATGTAAAAAGCCATTAGTCAGCTATTGTGTAATTGGAAATACCATTAATAGCACTTCAAATCAGCACTCCGACACACTGCAAGACTCTGGGGCCAAGGCTGCTGTAATCACAGGATTTAAGGAACTGGAAAGTGTCTTCTACACAATCAAACATCTAGCTATTCCTGGTTTAGGCAGGATATTCAAGAATAGTTTTCAGGATTTACTGCTAATGATGTCTTTGCTCCTGCAGCTGATGTTGGCAGGAAATAAATGACTGCAGAAATTCCAAATTTTTCATGCTCTACTCCACACAGACTATACTTTAAAAAAAAAAAAAAAAAATCCGATGTCTCAGTGTGGCACACCTAGGAGACAGGAAGTGGGGTCACAAGCCACAGGGTTGGGGTGGTGGAGGTCTGCGGCGACACGGTGGGGCAATGCTGCAGGGGCCTACGGATGGGGTGTGTGGATGGGGTGTCTTGGATGGTTATTACCAGGCATTATTAATCTCCCTGCAGTTGATGCAATTGGGAAAGGAAAATGGCTGCAAGGGCACCTCAGGCGCAGATGAAGATCTCGGATGACAGAGTTAATCTGCCCCGCCTCCGCAACCAATTTCCTCCTGCCGATCGGGTCATCTGTGGGGAGAGTAATGGTACCCAATGATAACCTGTTGGGACACTCCTCCCAGCCTTGCCCCACTGTGCCACTGTCAACCCCCTACCACTGAACCCCTGCTTCCTGTAACCCCACTCCATCACCACTGCACTCACCCGCACACCTGTTAGGTAAGCGGTTTGGATGACAAGACGCACCCCCCATGTTCCCCCCAATTTTTGTAGAGAAATAAGTGCATCTCCTAATCTGAATAATATGGTATTTACATGTTTGAAGGGTTTGTCCACTACTTTTAGACTTTTAAAATGGGCTCAGTTTCATCTTAAAATTAATAAAACACAGTCTCTTATTAAACCCTCAAATATTTCTTGGTAATATTGTCAATGTCCTCTACTCGTCTCCTTGGGATCACACCGCAGTCAAACAGCGGTGATGTGAAATCCCCCACTATAAGGGGAAGCAAGCAGACTGGATACAGGAAGAAGCATCACAGAATATCACAAGGCCATTGAGTCTCTCAAACATTTACACACACACATACAGTACCGTATATACTCGTGTATAAGCCGACCCGTGTATAAGCCGACCCCCCTACTTTTGCCCCCAAAACCTGGGAAAATCTATTGACTCGTGTATAAGCCGAGGGTGGACCCTAGCACAAGTATACAGCCCCAGCAGTGTGGTATACACCAGTCCCAGAGGTAGATACAGCAGCCCCAGTGGTAGTATACAGGGCCCCAGAGGTATATAGCAGCCCCAGCGGTAGTATACAGGGCCCCAGAGGTATATAGCAGCCCCAGTGGTAGTATACAGGGCCCCAGAGGTATATAGCAGCCCCAGTGGTAGTATACAGTGCCCCAGAGGTATATAGCAGCCCCAGTGGTAGTATACAGGGCCCCAGAGGTATATAGCAGCCCCAGTGGTAGTATACAGTGCCCCAGAGGTATATAGCAGCCCCAGTGGTAGTATACAGTGCCCCAGAGGTATATAGCAGCCCCAGTGGTAGTATACAGGGCCCCAGAGGTATATAGCAGCCCCAGTGGTAGTATACAGTGCCCCAGAGGTATATAGCAGCCCCAGTGGTAGTATACAGGGCCCCAGAGGTATATAGCAGCCCCAGTGGTAGTATACAGTGCCCCAGAGGTATATAGCAGCCCCAGTGGTAGTATACAGTGCCCCAGAGGTATATAGCAGCCCCAGTGGTAGTATACAGGGCCCCAGAGGTATATAGCAGCCCCAGTGGTAGTATACAGTGCCCCAGAGGTATATAGCAGCCCCAGTGGTAGTATACAGGGCCCCAGAGGTATATAGCAGCCCCAGTGGTAGTATACAGTGCCCCAGAGGTATATAGCAGCCCCAGTGGTAGTATACAGGGCCCCAGAGGTATATAGCAGCCCCAGTGGTAGTATACAGTGCCCCAGAGGTATATAGCAGCCCCAGTGGTAGTATACAGGGCCCCAGAGGTATATAGCAGCCCCAGTGGTAGTATATAGTGCCCCAGAGGTATATAGCAGCCCCAGCGGTAGTATACAGGCAGCCCCAGTAATGCAGGCCCCCCCCAGCGTCTCTCCGGTCACCTGTAAAGCAAGCTATACTTATCAGTGTCCCGCTCGCACCCGCCGCTGCCGACATCCGCGATCCTCCATCTTCATGCGACTCCTTTTCCTGTTTCCTGTGCGCGTCGCCGGGAATGACGTCATTGCCGGCGACGCGCACAGAAACAGGAAGAGGAGTCGCATGAAGATGGAGGATCGTGGATGTCGGCAGCGGCGGGTGCGAGCGGGACACTGATAAGTATAGCTTGCTTTACAGGTGACCGGAGAGACCCTGGGGGGGCCCTGCATTACTGGGATGCGGGGGCTGCTGTATACCGATGTATACATCGGTATGTACCGATGTATACATCGGTATACAGCACTGACTCGCGTATAAGCCGAGGGGGGTACTTTTCAGCCCAATTTTTGGGCTGAAAAACTCGGCTTATACGCGAGTATATACGGATGAAATAAGTATTTAATGTGTCACCGGTTTTCTAAATAAATATATTTCAAAAGTTGCTATTGACATGAATTTTCCACCAGATGTCAGTAACAACCCATCCAATCCACACAGGCAAAGAAATCAACCATAGATGTCCATAAATTATGTTGTGTGTAATAATGAGAAATGACACAGGGAAAAGTATTGAAATGTAATACTTTCGCCTCCTGTGTAGAGACATTCGTCCCTGCATTGCTCAGGTGGATTTTGGCCCATTTTTCCACACAAACGCTCTTCTCATCCTGCAGGTTCCGTGGATTCTTCTATGAACTCTGAGCTTTAGTTCCTTTCAGACATTTTCTATTGGATTCAGCTCCTGTGATCGGCTCGGCCATTGTATCAGATTTATTTTCCTTCTCTGAAACCATTTGAGACTTTCCTTGTCTGTGTGTTTGGGGTCATTGTCTTGTAAAATGTCCACCCTTGTTCATCATCATCATCCTGGTAGATGGCAGCAGATTTTTATCCAAGATGTCTGGGTACATTCATCCATTCATCCTTCTTTCAATTATGTGAGGTTTCTCAGTGCCATATGCTGAAAAACAGTCACATACCATAATTTTCCCACCTCCAGATTTCACTTTTGTTGATGTTTTGGGGGTGATTTGGCCTCCAAACATGGTGTGAATTATGGCATCTAAAGAAATAAATGTTGATCTTATGTGACCATACTATATTCTCTGTGTATTTCAAAGACTTGTTCAAATGTTATTGCACAAACTTTAAACGCTCTTGAACATACTTTTTGTTCAGCGATGAAGTCTTTCTTGGTGAGCATGAATACAGGCCATGGAGAGCGAGTGCATTACTTACTTTTCTTTGAAACAATTGTACCTGCTAAGTTAAGGTCTTTCTGTAGCTCTCTACAGGTGGTTCTTTGCTCTTGGAAAATCATTTATTAATTCTTTTTACTCTTTCTTGGTCATGCCTAGATTATGGTGAAATGATGTTCTTTCTACTTCTCGATTATGGCCCCAGCAGTGTTCACTGGAACTGTCTGTTTAGAAATTCTTCTGTAACCAATGCCAACAGTGTGTTTTGCAACAATAAGGTTGCCACAGCTTTAAGATAGCTCGCTGGTTTTACAAAGTATGAGATGTTTCTTGTGTGGCATCTTGGTAATGAGACCACTTTTTTTTGTTAAGATATCAGGTGAACCAGCTGATATTTTTCCACTAAGAGTACCTTTACACGTCGCAACATTGCATGCAATTTGACTTGCAACTTGCTGGTTGCAGTGAAATCATGGACACATTGTTCCATTTGTGTGTCCATGATTTCACTGCAACCAGTAAGTTGCAAGTCAAATTGCATGCAATGTTGCGATGTGTAAAGGTACCCTAAGGGGCAGGATTGCTTTCCAATTACTAATGAATTTCAGCTTGTATCATGACTTTCTATGGCTTTTTGCACCTCTCTTTTTGCAGGTGTTCAATACTTTTTTTCTCTGTCATTTCTTATTACACAATTTATAGCCATCCATAATTTGATTTCCTAGTGTGTGTGGATTGAATGGGTTGTTTCTGACATCTGGTGAGAAATTCATGCCAATAGCATCTTTACAAACATATTCACTTTACAAAATTGGTGACATGTTCAATACTAATTTCAACCACTATTCTACACATACACACACTTTTTAATGCTACCATGTGTCCATTTTAAAACAATAAAACGTAGTCCCTGCTGGAGCTCACTTTAATTTCTGTATCTCAAACTATGAGCAAAATAACAACAACAAAAAAATACTTTAAAATTATGAATCATTTATGCACTTGTGGGACTGACTTTTTATATAAAGGTGTTAATTCCACACCTGCCTTGTTCCTTTCCTATTCAACTACGCGTGTGGATTAATTGGGATTAACAGATTTAGAAATGACCTTATCAAAGAATGGCTCTGCCTCGTTTTCCAGCTCGGACAAATTGAACTAAATTGAGCCAAGCTGCATGACCAAAGAAAGCTAAAAGGAGATTTCCACCTTTTTCATGTTGCACCTACAAATCTATCACTAGAGCTACTGGAGGGGTCATTTTGACCCTTTTGCTATTGATTTTTCCTATAATTTCTAAAATTTTAACAAATGAGTTCTGAGTTTTTTGACTTATTTATTCATGGTAGTGTATATTTTAGGACACAAAAATGAATTGTAACTTATTCAGGGGCCCGGATTTTACAATTCATACCTATAAGTAGTGAAGGGGTCAATTTGACCCCATACATAAAAGTAGTAGTAGGCAAGACACCTAATATAACAGAAAATCACAGTGCTTCTCCCTAGTTGTAGAGTGTAATTGGAAGCGACAAGAAAAAAAACGGAAAGGGTAAAATTTTACAATAAAACAAAGGTTGGAGTGGACACAGTAGACCAGATGGCTCGAAAGTACACCACAAAATCTGGAAGCCGCCGATGGCCTGTTCAGGTGTTTTGTTATGTACTTGATTTAGCAGCTATAAACGCAACTATACTCTATAAATCAGCAACTGGAGTAAAATTAGCAGACGGGAGTTCATTCTTCAGCTGGCATTAGACCTTCGCAAGAATTATTTGGATCAATAAGTGGCCCATCATCCGCAATCTCTGAACCACAAGCAAAAGGACAAGAAATCCGCAAGCGTCGAAAATGTGGAGTTGGAAGATGAAACGAAAACAAAACAACTAAAACTTGCGCAAGCTGTAACACACCAGTTTGTGGAAAATGCACTGGGAAAGTGGAAGAAAGTACTGTTTGGGTACAGTCACACGTGGCGACGGTACCCGCCGATTTGTTAGGCGATGCAGGGGCATGGCCTATCTGCACAGATATCGCCCCTGCATCGACGCCTTTTACTGGTCGCCTGGTTTCAGAGAAGTACTCTGAAACCAGGCAGCCGATCTGGGGCGATGGTACACATCGCCCCATGTAAACGGCCGCCGGCGACCTGACAGGCGATGGGAGTCATACCCAGACATGCCGCCTGTCAGCTCGCCGATGCATTGCCGGAGGTGTCTCCCCATGTAAAAGTGTGCACGCTCCCGCCAGTCGCCGCCGACATCTCCGGTGTTGGCACCGTGTGACGGGCCCCTTTGTGTTAACTGTTCGACACCGCATGCTATGACTATGTAAAAGGAAAATGCTTTTAAACTGCTGTACTTGATCTTAACACTGTTCCTACTAAGTTAAAATAAATGTTCTTTAATTTGATGGCAACAAAAAAGTTATTTTTACTCCAGAGTCAGTACTTCTGAATGGGGGTCAAAATGACCCCTAATGGTAGTTATAGGTATTCTGAAACATGCAGTAGTTCTAGTGTTAATTGTATTTTATTTGAAATACGAACACGAGTAAGTATTGTTGAGTTATACCCAATTTTGTAAATATTCAAAAATGTAAATCTGAAAATTTATAACTAGTATTTGTATTCAAGCCCTCCGATACCCCTAAATAAAATCATGAGTGTCCAATTGCCTCTAGGAGTCACCTTAGTAGTACATTGGATGTAATTTCTTCGCAGTATAACTACAGATGTTCTGTGAAGGCCTCATGTTTGTTTGAGAACATTAGGGATCAAACAGCATCATGAGAACCAAGGAACACACCAGACAGGAAATGGAACAAAGACCTTTTTTTTAAAAAAAATAGCACCAGCTCTGAACATCACATGGAGCACTGTTCAATCCATCATCCAAAAACAAAAGGAGCACGGCACAAATGCAAACTGACCAAGACATGGCTGTCCACTGAGACTGACATCTCAAGAGGGAGAGCACTAATTAGGGAAGCATTCAAAAGGCCTATGGTCACTGGAGAAGCGACAACAATCCACCGCTCAGGTGGGAGTATCTGTCCACAGGACAACTATATTAGTCAGATACTCCACAAATCTGGCCTTTATGGAAGCGTGGCAAGAAGAAAACCATTTTTGAAAGCAAGAAGCCATAAGAAGTCCAATTTGCAGTTTGCAAAAAGCCATGTAGGGGACGCAGCGAGCATGTGCACTAGAATCTTTGATAGGTCGTTAATCCTGGAACTAGTCTGATTGCCATACAGAGTCTGGAAGGAATTTTTTTTTCCCCAAAATGGAGCTTAGTGTTTACCACATGGGTTTTTTGCTTTCCTTTGGATGTTAGGCTACGAGTTGAACTAGATGAATTTAAAGTCTACCTTCAACCTTAAAAACTATGAAACTATGCGGGAAAATGTGCTCTGGTCATTTGAAACAAAAGTAGCACTTTTTAGGCTAAATGGATAACACTGTGTGATGGAAAACTGATAGAATGCTCTCAATGGGAGAATCACAATAATCTTGTAGTTGTGATACCTTTCAATGGGTAACAAAATACAATGACTGATATTATAAAGCAAGCTTTAAAGACATCCTATATCTCTTCCTCAGGCACAAAGCCCTTTTTTTTCTCTTTCTTTTTGATGGAAAGCTAACACTGCGCATCACCCTGAAAACATCACCCCCACCGTCACACATGATGGTGGCAGTATCATGCGTGGGGAGGCTTTTCTTCAGCAGGGGAAGCTGGCAAGAGTTACTAAGAGTGATTGCACTATATACAGGGAAATCTGAGAGGCTGCAAAAGATTTGAGACTGGGGTGTATGTTCATCCTTCAGCAGGACAATAACGCTAAACATCCTGCCAGATCTACAGTGGATGGTTTACATCAAAGCATATTCATGTGTGTGAATAGCCCAGTCACAGTGCAGACCGAAATCCCAATTACAATCGTTACAAGACTTGAAAATCAGATGTCTCCATCCAATCTCCCTGCTACAGCTTGTGTGCAAAGAAGAATGGGCAAAATTGTCACCTCTTGATGCACAAAGCTGGAAAGACATACCCCAACATCAACATTTTTAGATTTGTATTTTCACAATTATTATATTAGAAATCTATGTATAATTTTTTTAGCATTCACAAATACTGGCTACATAGTGCTGGAACATCAATTAAAGTCCTAATAAAATACATTTCAGTTTGTGGGTGTACTGTGAAAAATAAAAATATATAAACTTTAAAGAGGACGTGGCACCCCCCCTCCTGGATTGCAATCTAAATGCAGCATGTATGCTGCATTCAGGCAAGGGGTCCCCCATGTGTCTGGCTGGTCTGTACCCCGAGATATAGCGTTAGGAAAACTCACTGCTTTGGAGTCAGGAGAGCATTCACTGGGGCTTGAGTTTGCTCTATTCACAGGGGCCATTCCAGTCTCCTTGCTTCTCCTCGACGCCTCCCTCATTTCTGTGGAGCCATCTTCACCTCCGCTTCCTCGTGCTCATTGACGCAGGCGCAGAGCGAAGTAATGTGTGTTTTGGGACCGCGGGCCTGTCCCACCTCCTGCCCCTGACATCAGCACCTTTGCCCGCCCTGTTCCATGTTATGCTGTATACTTAGAGCAGGGCAGGAATCTGGTGATTGCGCAGTAGCTCTCCACAAGCAGGGCTTCAGTTAACTGAATTCCCGCCCTGCTCTATGTATACAGCATAACACGGAGCAGGGCTGGCAAAGGCGTTGACGTCAGGGGAAGGAGGCGGGATAGGCGCTCAGTACCAAAACACACATTAACGCACTCTGCGCCTGCATCAATGAGCACAAGGAAGTGCATGCGCGGATGACAGGAGTTGATCCAGGCATGAGGGAGGCGGCACAGAGGCAGGGGGCGGGAATGTACCCCGTAAATAGAGCTGACTCAAGCCCTAGGGCAGGGGTGGGGAACTCCAGTCCTCGAGGGCCGCAAACAGTGCATGTTTTCAGGATTTCCTTAGTATTGCACAGGTGATAACATAATCCCTTGCACTGGTGATGATTCCAATCCCTGTGCAATACTAAAGAAATCGTGAAAACCTGAACTGTTTGCGGCCATCGAGGACTGGAGTCCCCCACCCCTGCCCTAGGGAATGCCCTCCTGATCCAAGATGAGTTTCCGAAAGCCATCTCTCGGGGTACAGAGTAGCCAGACAGATGGTGGACCCCTTGCCTGAATGCAGCATACATGCTGCATTCAGTGCTGCATTTAGATTGCAATCCAGGAGGGGGAACACAGGTCCTCTTAACAGGGTTTGAATACTTTTTCAAGGTACTGCATGTGAGGACCTTTAAACTTCAATATCATTATGTAATTTAAAGGGGAACACCGGGGAGATAAAAAAACTGTTTGAACTGTCCCTGCTCTCCTAAATGATGAAACTGAGCTGGACACTGCAGTTCTAGAATCTATAGATCATTTATAAATCAAAATCATATCTGCTCCTCAGCTCTCACCCCTCCCCTTTGGAAGCCTCATACTGTTGAAGAGAGCAGGAGGTGAGGTGAGGGCATGGACACTGGGACTCCAGGATTATCTTACATTCCTGCCCTCTCATACTTCTGTATGATCAGGAGGCATTCCGCCTGTACCATGGTCACACTACATTCCTGACTCTGATATACAGCTCTGGAAAAAAATCAAGAGAGACCACTGCAAATTTTTCAGTTTCTCAGATTTTTCGCTTTAAAGTATATTTGAGTAAAATGACATTGTTATTTTAATCTATAAACTACTGACATGTCTCTGAAATTCAAAGATAAAAATTTTGTATTTATTTGCAGCAAACAAATAATCTTTAAAATAATACAAAATAAACATAACAGTTCTTTTAGACCTCACAACGCAAAGAAAACAAGTTCATATTCATTTAGAAACAACAATACTAATGTTGTAACTCAGGAAGAGTTCAGAAATCAATATTTGGTGGAATAACCATGGTCTGGAGATTGGACTGGCCATGACAGGGTCTAAAGGCCTCGTTACACGTAGCGATATCGTTCACAGGTTTTGTGGCGTTCGGAGACCTCGTCAACGAGATCGCTGTGTGTGACACGCACCAGCGATCGGTCCCCGGCTGGGAGATCGCTGATCGGTAACAATTGGCTTGGACCATTTTTCAATCGGCGATCTCCCTCTGGCCAGGCTGCGTCACTGTTTATGGCAGGGGCAACGACCACGATCCCCAGTGTGCGCCCGAGACCCTGAACGATCCCAAAGACCATCAAGTGTCGCTGGGCGATCGCTAGTAAGTCTGCCTGTCTGGCATCTCACCAGCGATCACATAGGGATGTTCCAGCGATCCTGGCAAGCTCGGATCGTTGGTGGGATCGCCGGAACATTGCTGTGTGTAACGGGGCCTTTAGGTCAATGTGTGGATGAAGGAGCACCACATAAAGACCCTGTCATGGCCAGCCCAATCTCCAGACCTGAACCCCATTGAAAACCTCTGGAATGTAATCAAGAGGAAGATGGATGGCCACAAGCCATCAAGCAAATAAAAAATGCTTACATTTTTGTGCCAGGAGTGGCATAAGGTCACCGAAAAGTAGTGTGAAAGACTGTTGGAAAGCATGCTAAGACACATGAAAGCTGTGATTAAAATCATCGTTATTCCACCAAATATTGATTTCCGAACTCTTCCTGAGTTACAACATTAGTATTGTTGTTTCTAAATGAATATGAACTAGTTTTCTATGCATTATTTGAGGTCTGAAAGCACTGTTCTGTTTATGTATTATATTTTGAAGATCTCATTTGCTGCAAATAAATACAAAATGTTTAGCTTTGAATTTCGGAGACATGTTGTAGTTTATAGAATAAAAGAACAATGTGCATTTTACTCAAAAATATAGAGAAAAATCAGAGAAACTGAAAATCTTGCAGTGGTCTCTTAATTTTTTTTCAGAGCTGTACAAATACTATATAAAGCATGAAAAGGGGTGTTATTCATATAGCAATCATGTCACCGAGCAGATATAAATACGCACGGTGATATTTTGCTGTACAGCGATATGATAGTACACATTATGCACTATCAAGTATCAGGCTGGGAGTAGAGGCACAACACTGCACTGATTCAGCACTGCCATGGTCTCCCCTCCCCCATATCAACTTGGTAGCTTCCTGCCCCCTGAAGTTTTAGCACTTAGCATGACTGAATGTGTGTCCCTGAAGGGAGGGGCGAGTGCGGAGGAGCAGATATGATTTTATTGAGCTGTAAGAGATCAGCTCAGCTTCATCATGTAAGGGGGGCAGGGATGGTACAGAAAAAAAAAAATTCTCCCCCCAGAGTTCCCTTTTAAGCTTCTATCCATCTATATATAAATCCCTCTATATATACAAATACCTATATATATCATATATATATCTATCTATACAGTTGTGGCCAAAAGTATTGACACCCTGCAATTCTGTCAGATATTACTCCGTTTCTTCCTGAGAATGATTGCAATCACACATTCTTTGGTATTATTATCTTCATTTCATTTGTCTTCAATGAAAAAACACAAAAGAGAATGAAGCAAAAAGCAAAACATTGATCATTTCACACAAAACTCCAAAAATGGGCCAGACAAAAGTATTGGCACCCTCAGCCTAATACTTGGTTGCACAACCTGTAGACAAAATAACTGCGATCAACTGCTTCCGGTAACCATCAATGAGTTTCTTACAATGCTCTGCTGTAATTTTAGACCATTCTTCTTTGGTAAACTGCTCCAGGTCCCTGATATTTGAAGGGTGCCTTCTCCAAACTGCCATTTTTAGATCTCTCCACAGGTGTTCTATGGGATTCAGGTCTGGACTCATTGCTGGCCACCTTAGAAGTCTCCAGTGCTTTCTCTCAAACCATTTTCTAGTGCTTTTTGAAGTGTGTTTTGGGTCATTGTCCTGCTGGAAGACCCATGACCTCTGAGGGAGAACCAGCTTTCTCACACTGGGCCCTACATTATGCTGCAAAATGTGTTGATAGTCTTCAGACTTCATAATGCCATGCACACGGTCAAGCAGTCCAGTGCCAGAGGCAGCAAAGCTACCGCAAAACATCAGGGAACCTCCGCCATGTTTGACTGTAGGGACCGTGTTCTTTTCTTTGAATGCCTTTTTTTTTCTCCTGTAAACTCTATGTTGATGCCTTTGCCCAAAAAAATCTACTTTTGTCTCATCTGACCAGAGAACATTCTTCCAAAACGTTTTAGGCTTTCTCAGGTAAGTTTTGGCAAACTCAAGCCTGGCTTTTTTATGTCTCTGGGTAAGAAGTGGGGTCTTCCTGGGTATCCTGCCATACAGTCCCTTTTCATTCAGACGCCAACGGATAGTACGGGTTGACACTGTTGCACCCTCGGACTGCAGGGCAGCTTGAACTTGTTTGGATGTCAGTTGAGGTTCTTTATCCACCACCTGCACAATCTTGCGTTGAAATCTCTTGTCAAATTTTCTTTTCCATCCACATCTAAGGAGGTTAGCCACAGTGCCATGGGCTTTAAACTTCTTGATGACCCTGCACACGGTAGACATAAGAACATTCAGCTCTTTGGAGATGGACTTGTAGCCTTGTGATTGCTCATGCTTCCTCACAATTTGGTTTCTCAAGTCCTCAGACAGTTCTTTGGTCTTCTTTCTTTTCTCCATGCTCAATGTGGTACACACAAGGACACAGGACAGAGGTTGAGTCAACTTTAATCCATGTCAACTGGCTGCAAGTGTGATTTAGTTATTGCCAACACCTGTTAGGTGCCACAGGTAAGTTACAGGTGCTGTTAATTACACAAATTAGAGAAGCATCACATGATTTTTTCTAACGTGTCAATACTTTTGTCCACCCCCTAATTTATGTTTGGTGTGGAATTATATCCTTTGCTTTAGGACAATTCTTTTTGTTTTTTGTTTCATTGAAGACAAATTAAATGAAGATAAAAATACCAAAGAATTTGTGATTGCAATCATTTTCAGGAAGAATCTGAGTATTATCTGACAGAATCGCAGGGTGTCAATACTTTTGGCCACAACTGTATTTATATAACTATATGAAGATACACAAATTTGCAAACTAAAAAAAAAAATAGAAAGACTCCATACGATAAATGCATACTTTTTTTATTTTCTTTATATTAACACTAGCTGGTGCCGATGCACATGCATCGGGATTCTAGCAGAGCGAGTCTCTGACTCGCAATGGCCGCTTCGCGGCCAATGCTTCGCGCTGCTAAGGCGACTCGCATGCCGCTGCGCGGGCATAGCGAGTCGCCTTAGAACTGCTCGCAATGGCCGCTGCGCGGCAATGCTTCGGGTGTATCCACATGACGACATTGACTCGCAGCGTGAGCGGACTCAAAAGGGGCAAAAAACCCATTCGTGATTATATAATAGATTCTTCACAGCACTGTACAAATACATATAGAGCAGATGTCATGGCAATGAAGTCTGATCTGTGTGCCAGACAAGAATCTTCGTGAGTATCTTCGGCATTGATTCAGGTTATAACCTTTAATGTTTTCAATGTTTTCTCCAAGTCTTTTCTGTAGCAAGGTGCAAATAGGTTGACCAAGTAGTAATGTCTGGATTCAAGCTATGATCCCAAGATAGGTCCCCTTGATTGTTCCTTTATTGATTACATTCACAGCCTTATTCACCCCCCCATTGATCTTCAATCTGGTGGTTCGGATTGCAAAGATGATACAATCGATACCAACCAACTCTTAAGTCATCACAATCACAGATCATAAATATTTAAAGATTCAAGAGTCTTCTGGTTGGATATTTTTTACCCACTTTCTTAATAAATAAAAAAAAAAAAACACTCCAAACTTTTCTTTTTATATGTTGCTATTATCCAATAAGTGAAACACGAGCATTACTGGAAAGAAACTGATCTGACTAGCATGAAGCATTTTTAGAACCAGCCTGAGGGACAAACTTTGGTGAAAGTTGATGATGATGATGCATTTCATATTCGCAATTTTGGCTAAGTTTGCGGTTGACCACAGTTCACCATGAATGCATCCATATGGATGACCAGAAGCACTGCTCTACCAGATCGGCATCACAAGTATATCCCAGTATAACTAATCTTAAAATTAGGTCTCACACATCTCCATTATTAAACACACAGAATAATATAGAAAAAAAAAGCACTATGGTATTCATTTTCTGGTCATTTGTCCGGTAATGTATTCAAGAACTATAAACTGGGGTTCATGTGGGGTGAGCTAGCATCTGTTTTTCTTAAGATGTTGGAAACTAGCTCAGAAAACATTCCCCATTGAGATGCTGTCCAGTGTTTGCTTTTAACTGAAGCACTTGTCGTTCCATCATAGACAGGTTACCATTGTAGGCAATCACTGACTTTAGCAGATCACCGCTCCAAACATCTATTGACAGCAATGTTATTTACGTAAGGTACTGTGAATTAGTAACCTGTTCATTTTTTTTTTTATCGTATTTATCCCAAGAAAACACTTTAGATACTCAGATGTTTTCATTAGCTAGTTAGACACAGTCATGCAGTCATTCGCCAAGTTAGCAGACGTCAATCAACTGCAGACATGCCGAAATTCATCTAATGCTGTAGGACCTGTGGTGATGTCACGACCATGTTACTATAACGGGCGTGCTAAGCCTACATTGTTCTTCACGCAAGGACTGCTTAGCTTCGCCCATTACGGTCACATGGTCGTGATATCACACAGGTCCTTCTAAGGAGCATTAGATAAATTTCAGTATGTTGCTGTTGATTGACCGGTCTGCTTACTGCCCAGATGACTGTTTGGGTAGCAAGCTAACGAAAACATTTCAATATCTACTGTGCTTTTTTGGGATAAATACAGTGAGTTAATTAAAAATAATAAAAAAAAAAACAAACAGGTTACTAATGCACAGAATATGATCTAAGTAACATTGGGAGAGTTTATTAACAAAAAAAGGACAAGACAGGTTCCTGTTAAAGAAACATTTTGCAAGAAATAAAAAACAAATCGCTAGCCACCAGAAAGCGTTAGAAAAAAAAAATGGCCCCCTAGAATTAGCCGATTACTTTGAATTCCGTAAACTGTGATACTGGTAACATTCCCTGTCCTGAGGTATAAGGTGGGAAATACAGTGTGCACAGCCTGGATTAACTCTGCAGCATGTCCACCTGAATCATTGGATTGACCTCAATTCCTTGCAAAATGATTTGTCATTAAACTTCATTTTTTGCTAAATTGCATCTACTTGGGCCTCTAAGGGCACCACTGGAGACTGCCGGAGGAAATATCAGGTAGTGGTGAAAAATAAACCGTAGATTAAAACAGGATCTACTGTATGTAGGGGAGATTATTTGCCTTCGTACCATTGGTGTAAACTATGAAGGCTGTGTCTCCTCACTTTACTACAAACTTTTTCTGGGAGGTGATAAATGACCCTTATGTGCAGATCATTTTTGGACTAACTTATAAATCCTGAAGTCATAACTAGGAGTCAGATATCACTTTTGCAATATTTGTGGCTTGCTAATAGGCTTCTTAGACAATAAGTAAGTAGCAGGCATTCTAATGCAAGCTTGGATGATCTCTGCATTTTATTAAAGGAAATCTGTCAGAAAAATCTACCAACCCCCAAACCACATAAATGGGAATTCAGGTCTTTTAAAGCTAAATCCATCAAAACCTCTAAATCTTCTACCTAAGGCTGCTTTCACATGACGTATTTTTTCCTGTCCGTGGAATCCTACTTTTTGTAGGACCCCACGGACAGGAACCGACACCACAGGTGAGCATCTCAGTACACTAAAATCGGGTCCGAGAAACGATCCTGTGTTTTCTTGGACCCGTGCTCCATTGGCCCCCAGGTTAAAGGACGCGGATAGAGTCGGATTTGGCCTAATTGCCATCCGATTTTGTGGGATCAGATTTGTGTCAGATTTTTTTCCTGTGCCCAAAATCGGAGCAGTCTCCAATTTTGGGCACAGGAAAAATCGTATCCTCAAAAATCAGATGACAATTAGGCCAAATCCGATCCATCCGATCCTCATAGGATAACATGGGGGCCAAATCGGATCCGTGGCTGTCTATTTTACAACAGACAGCCACGGATCCTCTAAAAATCGCAATGTGAAAGCAGCCTCACTCAGGAAGAGCTCTTTCACACCCCATAAAATGTAATGCCTTGTTTGCAATGAATCATATTGCCAATCTCTCAGTAATGCAGCAACAGATAGAAGATATAAAGGTGTTGGTGGATAGAGCTTTCAAAGGCCTGTGGGCACATATTTACAGTTTGGAGAATGGAAGGGGGGACGGGTGCAGGTGTTTTTAACTGATATATTTCTTTTAAAAGGGTTGTGCCACAAACAATTGTACATTTTCATTAACAGATCGTAGAATAAAAATAGGTTTAACAATTGAATGCGTTAAAAAAACATGTCCCTGCCCCGAGATATCCTTATAAATATGTCCCTGTGTAATGTATGTGTCCGACCATGCAGGGACGGGTTGGATATACCACAGCTCCTGGGAAGGAGAGCAACAGAGTATACAGTCATTACAGCCGATGATCCACAGATGATTAAAAATATTTCATTGCCTGTTTAAAATCAGGTTTTATATCACAGAATCACCTGTGATCCCCAGCTTTAATGTCTGTATACTCTTACTTTCTCCCCTGCCCAGAAGCTGTGGTATATCCAACCTGTTCATAGAATGGTAGCATTGGAAGGGACCTCCTGGGTCAGCTGTCCAACCCCCTGCTCAAAGCAAGATTCACTAAATCATCCCAGACAGATGTCAGTCCAGCCTGTGTGAAGACTTCCATTTGAGGCGCACTCACCATCTCTCGTGACAGCCTGTTCCACTCGTTGGTCACCCTCACTGTCAAAAAGTTTTTCCTAATATCTAATCTGCGTCTCCTCCCATTCAGTTTCATCCCATTGCTTCTAGTCTTACTTGTGCAAATGAGAATAAAGTTGATTCCTCTACAGTGTGACAGCAATTGAGATATATGTAGACAGCTATTAAAGGGAACCTGACCTCTACAAATGACCCCCCCCCAGCCTGTTTTAACCTGTCCCTACACCATAGTAATCCATTTGTAACCATCCCTTTCTGTCCCTAAAGCGCTATGTGAAAGTTTATAAAATTAGTTTATTCACCTCTTACAGTTGTGGCCAAAAGTATTGGCAACCCTGCAATTCTGTCAGATAATACGGAGTTTCATCCTGAAAATTATTGCAATCACAAATTCTTTGGTATTATTATCTTCATTTCATTTGTCTTCAATGAAAAAACACAAAAGAGAATGAAGCAAAAAGCAAAACATTGATCATTTCACACAAAACTCCAAAAATGGGCCGGACAAAAGTATTGGCACCCTCAGCCTTATACTTGGTTGCACAACCTTTAGCCAAAATAACTGCGATCAACCGCTTCCGGTAACCATCAATGAGTTTCTTAGAATGCTCTGCTGGAATTTTACACCATTCTTCTTTGGCAAACTGCTCCAGGTCCCTGATATTTGAAGGGTGCCTTCTCCAAACTACCATTTTTAGATCTCTCCACAGGTGCTCTATGGGATTCAGGTCTGGACTCATTGCTGGCCACCTTAGAAGTCTCCAGTGCTTTCTCTCAAACCATTTTCTAGTGCTTTTTGAAGTGTGTTTTGGGTCATTGTCCTGCTGGAAGACCCATGACCTCTGAGGGAGACCCAGCTTTCTCACACTTGGCCCTACATTATGCTGCAACATTTGTTGGTAGTCTTCAGACTTCATAATGCCATGCACACGGTCAAGCAGTCCAGTGCCAGAGGCAGCAAAGCAACCCCAAAACGTCAGGGAACCTCCGCCATGTTTGACTGTAGGGACCGTGTTCTTTTCTTTGAATGCCTCTTTTTTTTTCTCCTGTAAACTATGTTGATGCCTTTGCACAAAAAGCTCTACTTTTGTCATCTGACCAGAGAACATTCTTCCAAAACGTTTTAGGCTTCCTCAGGTAAGTTTTGGCAAATTCCAGCCTGGCTTTTTAGGTCTCTGGGTAAGAAGTGGGGTCTTCCTGGGTATCCTACCATACAGTCCCTTTTCATTCAGACGCCGACGGATAGTACGGGTTGACACTGTTGTACCCTCGGACTGCAGGGCAGCTTGAACTTGTTTGGATGTCAGTCGAGGTTCTTTATCCACCATCCGCACAATCTTGCGTTGAAATCTCTTGTCAATTTTTCTTTTCCGTCTACATCTAGGGAGGTTAGCCACAGTGCCATGGGCTTTAAACTTCTTGATGACACTGCGCACGGTAGACACAGGAACATTTAGATCTTTGGAGATGGACTTGTAGCCTTGAGATTGCTCATGCTTCCTCACAATTTGGTTTCTCAAGTCCTCAGACAGTTGTTTGGTCTTCTTTCTTTTCTCCATGCTCAATGTGGTACACACAAGGACACAGGACAGAGGTTGAGTCAACTTTAATCCATGTCAACTGGCTACAAGTGTGATTTAGTCATTGCGAACACCTGTTAGGTGCCACAGGTAAGTTACAGGTGCTGTTAATTACACAAATTCGAGAAGCATCACATGATTTTTCTAACAGTGTCAATACTTTTGTCCACCCCCTTTTTTATGTTTGGTGTGGAATTATATCCAATTTGGCTTTAGGACAATTCTTGTGTTTTTTTCATTGAAGACAAATTAAATGAAGATAATAATACCAAAGAATTTGTGATTGCAATCATTTTCAGGAAGAAACTGAGTATTATCTGACAGAATTGCAGGGGTGTCAATACTTTTGGCCACAACTGTATTCTGCAGCTTCACATTACATGTGAAGCTGCAAAAGGCAGGCTTATGTGGCTCTCCCCGCCGCCGGCGTGTTAATTATGCACGTCCACATGGGCGTGCTATACAGTAGAGACTGTGCTTGTCCTGCAAGGGGGCGATACAGGCGATATGATGCGATTTTCGTCATATCGCCTGTACCGCCCCCTTGCAGGACAAGCAATGTCTCTGCTCTATAGCATGCCCATGTGGGCGTTCATAACTAATACGCCGGCGGCGGGGAGAGCCACATAAGCCTGCCTTTTGCGGCTTCACATGTAATATGAAGCTGCAGAATAAGAGGTGAATAAACTACTTTTATACACTTTCACATAGCGGTTTAGGGACAGAAAGGGATGGTTACAAATGGATAACTATGGTGCAGGGACAGGTTTAAACAGGCTGGGGGATCATTTGTAGAGGTCAGGTTCCCTTTAAGTATCCGCAGTTTTCTTTTTGGCAAGCTAAACATTGCCAAGTCCTGTAACCATTCCTCAAAGGACATGGTTTGCAGACCAGTCACCATAGTTGTTGCTCTTCTCTGAACTTGCTCCAGTTTGTTGATGTCATTTTTTTCTAATGTGGAGCCCAGAACAGGACACATTATCCATAGGAGATATGACCATAGAGGAGTAGAGGGCTATGACGACTTAACAGAAGCCACAGTCTAGATTATGTGAATACATCCCAGAATTGTGTTTTCTTTTTTGATGCTGCATCACACTGGTGACTCATGTTCACTCTGTGATCTATTAGTACACACAAGTCTTTCTCACACGTGCTTGTTGCTTAGCCCTATTACTCTTATTTTGTATATGCTTTTTTTTTATTCTTATTTTTCTTTCCCAGATTTAGGATGTATTTCCCTGTTATAAACCATTCTGTTAGTTACTGCCCACTGTTCCAATTTAGATCTTGTGGATTCCTCTCTCCTCTAGTATTCGCTATCCCTCCTAGCTTTGTGTCATCAGCAAATGTAATCAGTTGACTCTCAATTCCTTCATCTAAATCATAAAAGTTATTGAGCAATACTGGGCACAGGACAGGGCCCTGTGGTCCCCACTTGAGACATTTTTCCAAGTGGATGTGCAGCCATTTATGACGACTCTTTGGGTCTGTTCACTAAGCAAGTTATGAATCCAACTAACAGTTGCCTTGTCCATTCCACACTTGGTCATTTTTTTTCAATAAGGATGGTATGAGATACTTTGCTGAAGTCAAGATATACTGATCTACTGCGTTTCCCTGGTCCACCCAGTTACTGATTCTCTCATAGAAGGAAATAAAGTTAATTTGATATGACTTATTATTTATTTATTTATATAGCGCCATTAGGTTCCATGGCGCTTTACATGAGGATGAGGGAGACAAGAACAAGTACACTAAATCTAGGCGATCAGGACGTACAGGTACAGGAGGGGCAGGGTTACAAATCCTTGATGACTCTAGTTAATCACTTCATTCTCATCCAGGTTACATGTTTAATAATTTGTTTAAAGATCTTTTCTGGAATAATAGTCAGACGCACAGGCCTGTAGATCTCTGGATCCATGTTCTTCCCCTTTTTAAAAAGATAGGGACAACATTTGCTCTTCTTCAGTCCTCTGTGACGTCTCCTGTTCTCTAAGAATACTCAAAGATTATTGAGAGTGGTTCAAAAATTTCCTCTGCTCTCTCCTTTAGTACCCTGGGGTGTAATTCATCTGGGCCTGGAGAATTGAATTAATTTATGTAAAGGCCCAGTTACACACACAGATAATTGTACAGAGATTGTTCGCAGATCTCTGGTTGCAGTGAAACCATGGACACATTGTTCAATTTGTACACGGCCACAAAATGGAACAATATGTCCATGATTTCACTGCAGCCAGAGATCTGTGAACAATCTCTGTGCAATTAACTAAAGGTCCAGTTACACACACAGATAATTGTACAGAGATTGTTCGCAGATCTCTGGTTGCAGTGAAATCATGGACACATTGTTCAATTTGGACACGGCCACAAAATGGAACAATATGTCCATGATTTCACTGCAGCCAGAGATCTGTGAACAATCTCTGTGCAATTAACTAAAGGTCCAGTTACACACACAGATAAGTATTGCCTCTTGTATCTCCCTGTTTACAGATAGCCTAGATTCTACTATTCCTTTAAAGGGAACCTGTCACCTAGTTTAAGCCTCCAAGCTGTCACTACCTGTCCCTGCACCTTCCTATTACTAATCTGACCATCCCTCTCTGTCCTAACTGTGTGCTGTGATGGTTTATAAAAAGCATTTTATACTTACAGGTTGTTATGGTAAAGAAGCAGGGGGGGCTACTGTTAGTAGCCCCCCAGGGCATCCTCTTTTGCTCTCTGTCCCCTCCTCGATCCTTCTTTATGACGCTCGATGGGCGTCTGAAGTCCGTTCTGTAAATCCTCCTGTTTTGAAATTACCGCCCCATCTCAACGTATTGCACTGATCCGGAGCGTCATATCTAGCCCGGAGCATTGTGGGGTTGATCACGTAGGACTGCCTGGCTTTAATATGCGCACGCGCCGAGAGCTGGGCAGTCCTACGTAATCAACTCCACAATGCACCAGGCTAGATATGACACTCCGGCTTGGCGCAATACTATTAGACGCAGGGCTGTGGAGTCGGAGTCGCTGCCCATTTTGTTGGAGTCGGTAGAAAATGTTCTGACTCCGACTCCTAAAATATATAATGAATTAGGTCTAGTAGTTTAATGCAGAATGTACTGAATATTATTATCATGAATTGTGTTCTATCTAAATATCTTTATTATTATGTCATTATAATGATTAAAGCCTAATGTTACCATTGACCTACAATAATTTTATCACTTAAAAACGAGACATGAATGAAGGAGTTGGAGTCAAAGGAGTCGGAGTTGGAGTCGGAGCCAGGGAAATTCAGGAGTCGGAGTCGGTGGTTTGATTTACCGACTCCATAGCCCTGATGAGAAGAGGCGGTAATTTCAAAACAGGAGGATTTAAAGAATGGAATGAAGACGCCCATCGGGCGTCATAAAGAAGGATCGTGGAGGTGACAGAGTGGGAAAGAGGACGCCCTGGGGGGCTACTAACAGTAGCCCCCCCCCCCGCCTTCTTTACCATAAGAACCTGTAAGTATAAAATGCTTTTAATACTCCATCACAGCACACAGTTAAGACAAAGAGGGATGGTTAGATTAGTAATAGGAAGGTGCAGGAACAGGTAGTGACAGCTTGGGGGGCTTAAACTAGGTGACAGGTTCCCTTTAATAGTGCAGTGAAGATCAGTTGATGTTACATTTACTTTGAAAGTAAACTGATGCAAAATAGGAATACATAAATTCGACCCTCTCAACATTATTTACTACTTCACCATTATCATCCTGTAAAAATTCTATAGCATCTTTGAATTTTCTTTTACCTTTGACATGCGTCTAAAAACATTTTTTATTGCTTTTGACATCTCTTGCAAGTCTTAATTCTTATCACTTATCTAACCTGACACTGCCCTGCAGGGTTCTGCAGACTGCATTGTAGTCGTATTTAGTTATGCCTCATGTTTAATAAACATATCTTTCTTACTTTTTATCAAGTGTTTAATTCTATATATCCATCCTGGTTTCCTTAAATGCTTCTAATTCTCCCTTTTTTAGGGATTGTTACAATTGTGCTTTTGGAATCTCATTTTTAAAAATTTTCCATCCTTCTTGGACATTTCTGAGAGGACCTCTCACCCCCCTGGTGCTTTCCAAACTGAAAGCACCACTGAATGCAACATGTCTGCTGCATTCAGGGAAGGGGTCTCCCATGTTTCTACCCCCCCCCCCCCTGTAAAAAGTGTAGAGATAAGGAGTACGGAGGAACTTGCTGATTATGGAGTCCTCACTGTTCCTGAGGGTCCTCCCTGCCCCCTGCCTCTCTGTGCCGCCTCCTGCCTGTGTGGTTGTCTCACCTCTTCGCCTGCGCCTCACTGTCTCAACTCACGCAGGCGCAGAGCGACGAATTGTTGGGAGAGGTTTGCTGGTGGCTGAAACACCTCCTGTCCGTGACGTCCGCGCCGGAGCCTGCCCTGCTGTATGCAAACAGCATAATCTGTAGCAGGGCGGACTCTGCCGCTGATGTCATAGGCAGGAGGCGGCACAGAGGCAGAAGGCGGGGAGGGCCCCCGGGAACAGTGAGGACTCCATAATCAGTAAGTCCCTCCAAACTCCTAATCTATACACTTTCTAAAGTGTTTTTTACAGGTTACAAGGGGGATAAAAACATGGGAGACCCCTTCCCCGAATGCAGCAGACACGCTGCAGTCAATGGTGCTTTCAGTTTGGAAAGCACCACGGGGGTGACAGGTCCTCTTTAAGAACATCCAGCCATTGGATCGCTCCTATCCACTTTGAGCCCCTTAAAATCTGCCTTTCTGAACCTGAAACCCAATCCTGAAGTCTGAGCCTTCACGGGTCTTCCTCTAGGTATCCAAACTTACATGATAGCATGATCGCTACCTCCTAGCATCCCATCCACCCTTTCCTCCTCAACCATTTCCTCCCAGTTTATAAGGATTAGAGCCAAGGTAGCAGATCCCCTCGTTTTCCTTTTGGAAGATAAAGTTGTCAGCAAGAGAGGATAAGAATCTTGTTCCTGCCTGGTCGGATATCTCGGGATAGGAACTTTAAAAATAACAGAAATAAAACATCCAAGTGTGGAACTTATTTGTATTCTAAGATCTATTTAAAATGTACAATTGTTCATGGCACAACCACTTTGTTTGACTAATGGGCTGCTAGCTATGGATGTAAATAAATTGAGGTACCCAGATTAGAATTTGTTAAACCTTTAATATAGAGAAAGCTCCCTGGTAATTTATACTATTAGCATAGTGCAATTTCCATAAGGTAAATCACCAAATGGTTCAAGACAGGGGTAGGGAGGGAACTCCAGACCTTGAGATCTGCACACAGTGCAGGTTTTCAGGATTTCCTCAGGATTGCACAGATGTTGGAATCATCACCTGTGCAATACTAAGGAAATCCTGAAAACTTGCACTGTATGCAGCTCTCGAGGCCTGGAGTTCCCTACCCCTATGTAAGGCTACTTTCACATTAGCGTTCCCCTCCGCAGCGTTCTGCGGAGGGGAGCCGCAATGTAAACGCAGCACCGCAGGTCCCTATCTTTAGAATGGGAGCGCACTGTGCTGCGCTTGACTGCGCATGACCGTGTGCACCCATTCACTCCCATATGTGATCTGTGCGCAGGCGGATGCCCGCGCACAAATCACCCAGTCTCGTCCACACAAGAAATGCAACATGCTGCATTTCTTGTGCGGACGAGACTGGGTGATTTGTGCACAGATCACATATGGGAGTGAATGGGTGCGCACGGTCATGCGCAGTCAAGCGCAGCACCGTGCGCTCCCATTCTAAAGATAGGGACCTGCGGTGCTGCGCTTACATTGCGGCTCTCCTCCGCAGAACGCTGCGGAGGGGAACGCTAATGTGAAAGCACCCTAAGGGGTCGTGAGGGAATGCTGTCAGTGTGAATGTGGACTAATAATTCTGTTCAAACAAGACCCTTGCTTACCTTTTGCACATAAAGTCCAATATCTTGTTATGAGCAGCATTAGTCCTCCCTTTCCCTGCTTCCCCTCATTCCCGATACGAACAGCACTAGAGACAAACAATCTGATCAGAAAATTTACCAGTCTACAACTCGTATAAGATGGTGCTGCAAACACAACTGTAGAGGCCACACGAGTAAATCTTAGCACTTATTTGCAACTGCTAAAAACCAAAAATTACAAGAGGGGCAGTGCTGAGGATTGTATTAGGACAATAAAAGCACATGGAAAGCTTATGATTAAGTAGGGACAGACCATAAAAACACCTAAATGGCTAATGGATGGTAGTGGGCAAAAAGCATATCAAAGTTCACAAATTCTATAGGAGGATGATGTAAAAATCTAGATAGAGAAATTAGTCCACCTCAAAAAGCTGCTAAAAAGTTCATTTAACTATATGCAGGTGCCCAAATGGATGTGCTGTACATTCCGGTGTCCATATAAAAGGGCTACACACACCGGTGCCCATATGTCTAACATACTGATGCACATATTCATGTGCTGTAAATACTGGTGCCCATGAGTGTAATGTACATTCCGGTGCCCATATGCATGTGCTGTCCATTCCGGTGTCCATATAAAAGGGCAATAGATAAAAGGGCAATACATACTGGTGGCCCATATGCATGTGCTGTAAATACCAGTGCCCATATGCATGTGCTGTACATACCAGTGCCCATATATGCATGTGATGTACTTGCCAGTGCCCAGATATGCATGTGATGTACATACCAGTGCCCAGATATGCATGTGATGTACATACCGGTGAACATATATGCATGTGCTGTACATACTGATGCCCATATATGCATGTACTGTACATACCAGTGCCCATATATGCATGTGCTGTACATTGCGGTGCCCATATGGATGTGCTGTACATTCCAGTGCCCATATGCAAGTGCTGTAGCTTTAAACTGAATCCTAAATCAGTCAATGTGCATTATTTCAGACTCCCTTCCCTGTATGTGTACAATGGGTACAAACTACCTACGGTTTTCAGATTAGGACAAATTCAGCCATCCCTGAAAATCCAGATTTGATTCGCTTTACAAGCATGCTTTAAACAATTTCGCAATCAATTATATACATTGATCTTGTGCCTTTAAACAAAAATATCGTAAAAGTTCTTTTAAAAAAACAAAATCTCAAAATATTATTGCTTTATTTAGGTCCAGGGCTATACATGGTAACAGATTACAAACTGTAGTTAGATCCTACAGTCACAATTACTTCTGAATGTTCAATTATATTCTTGCTAACATTCCAAGTATGTATTGGGAAGATCAGACTACACAGTTTGTAGTCTGTTACCATGGAGACAAAGATTTGAACAGTTGTTTACAATACAAATTGGCAGTTATGAAGCATTTACAATAAAACAACTTGACAAGAAATCCTGCCAGTTTCAGAGGCAGAAAACCTTCAGGATCAAGATCAACCCAAAAGATACACTGCATGGCTCATAATTAGGGGCAGGTTTTCAGCCTCTGGAGGCAAATGAGTATTTTATCTATTCATCAACAGCAAAAAGTGCCAAGTATATTAGACATCCGCATACAAAGTTTTTTTTTTGTTATAAATAAGTAAATTTAGGCAAAAATCAATAGTTTTCTGCCATTTTGGAAGGAAATTCACTAATGATTATCTGGATATTTCCAAATCAGTTTCGTGGAGACAGAGAATACAGTTCTCCAATGTGAAGACCCCGCAAACAGCAGTCCAGATCCTCCTTTTTAGTTCCAATCATCAGGGTAGAAAATGAAAATTGCATTAAAATGTGAATTTTCAAGTATGGCTGAAGTTGTCCACTGAACACAAAAAAAAAAGCAAACACAGGAAAATACTTAATAAAAATCTAAATAAATAAAAAATATTGGGTTGAACATTCTTAATATCATGCAGATGAAAAAGTTTAAAAAAAATAATATAATAATATATGTATATAAAAGGCTTACTTATCTTTAATTTAGGATTTTATTTGTTCCCCTCCTGCCCCAGAGTGACATCAGCACTGGATCAGCATCATCCACCTGTTTATCGGGTCCCATCTGGTCAGAACTTCTGAGCGCCATCACGGCCTAACTACACTAAGGAATCAAGCTCTGAAGTTATGACCTGATTGGAGGAAGAAAAATAAAATCCTGAAATCAATTAAAGCCGGAAAAATATTTAACAAGGGAACATATGGCGTAAAAAAAATATTTAGTAGAATGTAAGGGCGCCACAATTTACTCCTTGGGTGAGATTATATCTATAGTCTAATGTCCTCTCTACAAAAGGTCTAATACATGATATACAGCCGTGAACAAAAGATTTGAATGACACAATTTAGGTTTCACCATTTGTGACTTCAGTTCTCCAACTGTTAGTCGGATGTTTCCATACATCAAGTATATGTAAAGAATTTCAATATTTACAGTGTTAATCCTGATTTTTCAGGACGTCTGCCCCTTTGCCCTGGCAGCTGGGTATCAGTTTTGGTTATCGATCAAAATGCTGATAGAAGGAAATTAGGAAAAACTAGGAATTTTGATTGATAACATGGTAAAGTATAATTTGTACCTTATACTGACATACATTGTGGGTCATCTTGTATTGCAGTTTTTGTATTGTTTTCAATCAGTTTTAATGAGACGGTGATGTATGGCACGTTTCCATCTGTTAGAGAGGATCTGACATCACATGCCAGGACCCATTGAAACGCTAACTCAGCGCGCAACGGCAAACGGTCGTCCACCCCTCCACACCCCCTCTTCCCCCAGACCCTGTAACATGGAACGAAAATAAAGGCTCGTTGCATCTAACCTTGTGAAAGCCACTCGTTTCTTCACTGAGGATCTGCGTTATTACAGTTTCTGTACTTTGGTTTGTACATATGCTCTTTGAGGATTGACCCAGAGTTCTCAATGAGATTCAGATCTGGTGAGTTTCCTGGCACTGGACTCCAAATGCCAATGTTAAAGGGGTTGTGTGGGCTTTTTCTATAGTTTACATGTGTATCTAGGCTGCAAAATGTTGACATTTTGTAATATACATCCGTCAACATTTTGCAGGGTTTCCTAGATATCACCTATTTGCATCTGGAGGAGAACGTCCAGGGGGCGAGTTTGTGTTGGAGCTGCATGTAAATGGAGAACTGGTCGTTTACTCCCAGACTCCAAAACACACGCCCCCTCCCCCAGTTTATAGTATGTTTGGCCACCCCCAGACTGCTACAGCCCTCCCCAGTTCCAAACATGACCACCCTCTCTGCATACAGCCCTCAGCTCCTCCACCGACCCAGTGTACCGACTCTTCAGCTCTGTGCACAGCTCTGTGAGCTGCAGATTCAGCACACTGGGTCAGTGTAGAATCTGAGGGCTGTGTGCAATCCTGTGTGCCCTCAGATCGTGCTCCCCTGTGGCCGCTCTGTGCAGTGTGCAGGCGAACTGGTCCTCCTCTGTATCTCCTGCACACAGCAGGGCACAGAGCTGGCAGCTGGGGAGAGGAGGAGCATCGGCTCCTGCACAGAGCAGCCACAGGGAAACACAAACTGAGACCACAGAGGAGTGCACACAGCCCTCAGCTCCTACACTGACCCAGTGTGCCATATCTGCAGCTCACAGAGCGATGTACAGAGCTGCAGATTCGGTACACTATGCCAGAAGAGGAGGTAACCCACGGTGTGCAGAGGAGGTGGGTGGTCATGCTTGGGACTGGGGCGGGCTGTAGCAGTCTGGGGGTGGCCAGACATACTGAAGACTGGGGAAGGGGACGTGTGTGTTGGAGTCTGGGGCTAAACGACCAGTTCTCCATTTACATGCAGGCTCCCACACAAACACGCCCCCTGGACGTTCTCCTCCAGACGCAAATAGGTGATATCTAGGAAAACCTGCAAAATATTGATAGGATGTACATTACAAAATGTCAACATATTGCAGCCTAGATACACATGTAAACTATAGAAAAAGCCCAGACAACCCCTTTAATCTCACTGAGCCATTTGGTTATCACCTTTGCCTTCAGACATGGTCTCCCATCATGCTTGGAAAACCATGGTTCATCACCAAAATTACTCCTGCATCGTTGGAAGACGTTCCTTTTTGAAAATGTTTATTCATGGCAGTGTTCTTGGGCAAAATTGTGAGTGAGCCCCCTGTACGAATAAGAACCCACAAAAGAATGTTCTCCGAATGTTACTGTTCTTCTCTAGACAATCATTCTTTCAGATGCCTCAAACAGAAGGGGGCTTCATCAGAGAAAAGGTGATTTTTGTGCACTCACCGTAAAATCCTTTTCTCTGAGCCACTAATTGGGGGACACAGGAGCGCGGGTGTTATGCTGCTGTCCACTAGGAGGCGACACTAAGTAGGAATTGAAAAAAAAAAAAAAACAGAGTGGCTCCTCCCCTGCAGTATACATCCCTGGCTGGCACCAGCCTGAACCAGTTTAGTGAGTAAGCAGGAGGACTAACAACTCAAAGGCCTGTAAAGAGGCCACCACATATGAACGTAAAGGGAACCTGTCACCTAATTTAGCCCTCCTAACCTATGAATACCTGTCGCTGCAGCCTCAAACAACTTTATCAACCATCCTTGTCTGACCTTTTATAGGGATCTAAAAGTGCAATAAAGCATTTTGTAAACTTACTGAATCCATGTCAGATGAGCGTTCCTACAGGGGTCTTTGACGAGAAGGCAGGGTCTCCTGGGCCGCGCCCCCTGCTGAAATTACTCCCCGATGGGCGGCATTCTTCTTTCCGGAGCTCGGGCACTATTCAAATTACCCACCCATTTCGTCATCACTATGGCGCGGTCACATGATGCCGGCCCTGCGTCACTTCCACCCATCGTATTGCTGGGTGTATTAATAAGTGCACAGGCCACCTTCAGAGCATGCGCAGATGGCATGGTGAAAGCGTCTTGTGCACCTAATACACCCAGTGATACAATGGGCGGAAGTGACATGGGGCCGGCATCACGTGACCGCATGATAGCGATGATGAAAAGGGAGGGTAGTTTGAATAGTGCCTGAGCTCCGGGAAGAAGAATGCCGCCCATCGGGGAGTAATTTCAGCAGGGAGGCAGGGGGAGAGCAGCGCAGGAGACCCTGCCTTCTCGTCAAAGACCCCTGTAGGAGCGCTTATCTGACATGAATTCAGTAAGTTTACAAAATGCTTTATTGCACTTGTAGATCCCTACAAAAGGTCAGACAGGGATGGTTGATAAAGTTGTTTGAGGCTGCAGGGACAGGTATTCATAGATTAGGAGGGCTAGATTAGGTAACAGGTTCCCTTCAAGAAAAAACTAACAAGAAGGCCAGATATGGGCAACAGGGAGGGTGCTGTGTCCCCCAATTAGAGGCTCAGAGAAAAGGATTTTACAGTGAGTACACAAAAATCTCCTTTACTCCTACGCCTTATTGGGGGACACAGGACCATGGGACGTCCCAAAGCAGTCCCTGGGTGGGAACAGAATAATCGCCAAGTGCCCTACAGATGAGCTACTGCCGCCTGCAGGATGAGTCTACCCAGACTCACATCTGCTGAAGACCGAGTATGAACATTATAGTGCTTTGCAAACGTGCAGGATTGACCAAGTGGCAGCCTTACACACCAGTTCTGCTGAAGCCTGATGCCGGATGGACCAGGAAGCCCCCACCGCGCGAGTAGAGTGCGCCCTTATGCCGGCTGGAACAGGAACGTTTCGGAATTGAAACGCTGCCTGAATGATTGTTCTGATCCATCCGGCCAGAGTGGCCTTGGATGCTGCTATGCCTTTTCAGTGACCCTCTAGAAGGATGAAAAGAGAATCAGACGTCCTGAACGGCGCTGTTCTAGAAACAGTGCCGAAGGGCTCGAACCTGTTCCAGAATGTGAAGTGCCTTTTTGACACAGTGCCAGATAAAAAGAAGGGGGGAGAAATCTCTTCATTCAAATGGAAAGAAGAGGAAACCACCTCCAGAAGAAAAGATGATACAGGCCGAAGCACCACCTTATCTTGGTGAAAAGCCAGAAAGGGTGCTTTGCAGGATAGCGCTGCAAGCTCAGAGACACGGCGAATAGAGGTAATTGCCACCAGAAACACGACCTTCTGAGATAGAAGGCGGAGAGAGACCTCTTTGAGCGGCTCGAAGGGTGGCTGTTGAAGAACGTCCAGGACCAAGTTGAGGGGACAGGTTTCCAGTGGTCTTCTGTAAGGTGGAACCAAGCGGGCAACACCCTGGAAAAAGGTCTTGACCTGAGGTTTAATTGCAAGACTGCGCTGAAATAGTACTGACAGAGCTGAGATCTGTCCTTTCAGAGAGTCAAGGAAAAATCAGCGTCTAGGCCGGATAGAAGGAACCCAAAACCGGCCGGGAGAGAAAAACGAAGCGGAGAAAGGTGGCAGGCATTGCACCAGGCAAAGAAAGCTTTACAAGTGCAGTGATAAATGCGAGCGGACGCCATTTACCTTGCTCTGATCATAGTCCGAATGACGTCTGCTGAAAACCCAGGTCTCAACGGCCATACCATCAAATTCAGGGTCCCCGAGTTCTGATGGTATATTGGACCCTGAGTAGGTCTGGACAGTCTGGAAGACTCCAGGGGATGTCGGCAGCGAGCTGATCCAAGTCAGCATAGCAGACGCGCCTGGGCCAATCTGGAGCTGCCAGAATTACTGGAACGCCTTTTGAATTGATCTCCCACACCACTCTGGATATGAGTGGCGGGGGGGATGGGGGGAAGGAAGATGTAAGGGAGGCGTATTGAGTCCAAGATTAGACTAGAGCATCAGCTGCAACTGACTGAAGGTCTTTAGACCGGGCCATGTACCTGGGCACTTTGGCATTCAGACGTGACACCATGGAGATCCACATCAAGGTCCTGCATGTAACACAGGAAGCATAATGGGATGTAAAGGACTTGGAAGCATTCTTATTCCTTGAGCTCGACATGGCTAGTGAGTCAACCTCAAGGAGATGCTCTAACCGCAATTGGGAGCGTGTACCAGGACAGGGGAGAAAGTCACCCCTATACAACTCCTAGAAGGGGAGAGAATAGAGAAAGAAGGCTACAGCAGCAAAGGAACTGCTGAGCCTCTTACCCGTGTCTTTGCTGCAGAAAACAGGCCCGCCCCCTCGATGATGCGGCCGCATCATCGGGTAGGCGGAGACAAAGGAACCAGGCTGAAGCCAGGGCCTGTAGTAGATACCGGCCCCGGAAATGAGAGGGGCCCACCGGCTCTTTCTACCGTAGCCAGCACTGCAGGGAAGGGGAAGGGGGGGGGGGGGGGAACCACCTCCCCCGATACAGGGGGAGGAAGTGCCTAGGTGTCAGGCTCCCTATGCTGGGCCGATGCTATCATGGCATAGCTGAGGCCCTGGAGGGAGCTGGCAAAGCCTCGACCCACAGTCTCTGGAGGAGAGTGGGCAGTAAAACGGAGTCTTACCCGGCTGAGAGGTTCTTACTGTTAAAGATATGCGCTCAAGGTCACGGTCCGCTGACTCTATGCCGACTGTATGACTATTATTAATCGAGGGGAAGACAAAGACAGTATAGGAAATGTGTTGCTATACTCTCATACCTGTGTCTGCATATTTTCCTATGTTCTCATTCCCCAACCATTGCCATAATATATTACTAAAGGGTATATAAAGTTGAAAAGGAATATTAAAAGGAATAGGATGATAAGCTACAAAATGGCTCCTAGGAGGACAAAATGGCTGCCAATAGAGAGTAGATACGAGAACCAGACAACTTCTTTAACATTACCCATCTGTCGTCTTCTACTGATCCATGGGGCGACCACATCAACACCTCAACCCAGAACACCCAACTGTGGGGTCTAGGGAGTTCTGCTGGGGTATTCGTGGCATGTATCCATCTCAACCCAGATTCCCAACTGTGGGGTCTGCGGAGGATGACAGGCTAGTCTTGCTTGGAGCTTATAAAAAAATAAAAAAAAATATGAAGAAAAAAAAATGATTAACAGATGTGTCTACTATGGACTAGCATCTGCCTCCTAACGACACTAAGCAAAAACTGGTTCAGGCTGGTGCCAGCCAGGGTGTTATACTGCAGGGGAGGAGCCACTCTTTTTTTCAATTCCTACTTAGTGTCACCTTATAGTGGACAGCAGTATAACCACCCACGGTCCTGTGTCCCCCAATGAGGCGAAGGTGAAATTTACTTTACCCCACAGTCCTCTGAAGTCTAATCCTTGTACTTTTGGCTAAGTTATCTTCTCTGATGAAGCCCCTTCAGACTGTTTGGGATCTCGGGAAGAATGATTTTGTGGATAGGAAAGATTGAGTGCATACATGAGTTCTGTGTCTGCCAATACTAAAGCCTCCTGAGACCTTCTCATCCATGGGGAAGGCTCAATCTCAATTTTGTTAATAATGACCATGAAAAAAGAATGGTATCTACATCTCCTACAAGAATGAACGTCTCCCAATGATACAGGAGCAATTTGGGGGATGGACAATGCTTTTGTCAGAATTATAAAGATCAGGTTACAAGGCATAAGTGGTAACCAAGTGTTTTCTAAAGGGTTGTGGAGTCCGCGTTGTGAAGTCAGTGTCCATTTTGGGTTGTGTTGGATTCAGGGAAATTGAGAAGTCAGAGACTGATGTTTGGCTTACCGACTCCACAGCCCTGGTTTTGTAGAACAAAACACTGACACAGTTTGGGTCTTTGACCAGGCAGTTAACCAGAGCTCAGTCCCATTGATAATCTGTGGTCAATCCTCAAAATGTGGGTGGACAAACAAAACAAATTACCATAAATTTCAAGCACTGATTGGGTAAGAATGGGTCATCAGTCATGATTTGGCCAAAAACTGATACCCAGCTGCTGGGGCAAAGGGCAGAGGTCCTAATAAGTGACAACATAGTTAAATCAACTACTAGGACAACTCCTTCTGATTGCACTTGTTTCCCCCAGTTAAACTAAAAGACCTGTACTCACCTTCGGTTCTGCCGCCGTTCCAGCGCTGTCTGTAATACGGTCAGGGCTCACACGTGTGACATTACCTACATGCATCCAATCACTGCTGACTTCTCTAGCCACTCCTTTGGATCAAATGAGCTAACAAAAAGGAAGTAGGCGGCGGCGGCAGCAGCAGCATCACTTCCTGTTAACTAATTTTTGCAAGAGAAAAGAGACAGTGGCGCAATAGTGGTTACCAGAGGGGCTTTATTTTATTTGTTGTGGAGTAGGAGGGGAGTCTGAATAAAGGTCTGTTGAGAAACCATCCCAGTGCTTGCTGTTTTTGTGCCTGAGCACCTCCAATTAGACCGCTTACAGTTTGTTTACCTTCTGTTAACTAATTTTGACCAAAGGCGGGGAGAATCACGTGACCCCCGAACCGCGATTACAGACAGAGCTGGTATGGCAGCAGAACAGGAGGCGAGTACAGTGTCTTTAAGAGGGGGGACACAAGTGGAATCCTTGTTGTAGCCCGCCCCTTTAAGTCTTTACATAAACTTGATGTATTTGTCAAAAAAGTCTAAAATGGTATGAAATAACTGTACTCTGCTAAACACTGAAACATCTGACTAAAAGATCTATGAACACTGAAGCAGCAAACTGTGAAAGCCAAAGTTTGTGTCAATCTCAAAACTTTTAGCCTAAACTGTACAGATTGTTATTCCTGAAATATAAACATGACGTCTTAACTTCCACTGAATTTGGATATTTAAATGGTTTGCACCAAGAATGCAGGTTATCATGTACCTATAGGATTAAAGATTATTTACTGATAGCTGGAATCCCCACTAAATAGGAAAGGACTCTAGAGTTGCCCAGTTGAATGATACAATGGGCCATGCATGGACACCAATACTACATTCATTGTGTATGGAAATGCCAAGAGAATATTCTGGTGTCCCATATACAATGAATGGTGTTCATGTGCTTTATATAAATTGGAAACTGCAGAATTATGTCAGGAGTTAATCCTATGGATAGGTAACAACTTGCATTCTTGATGCAACAGGATTACAGCACGAAAATGAAAGGTCCTCTCCAGGATTAGGAAAACATGGCTGCTTTCTCCTCCACAAACAGTGCTAAACCTGCACACAGGTTGTGTCTGATATTGCAGCTAAGCTCCATTGAAATGACATTTTGTGTATTTCCTCCCCACCCTATGATTCTTACAACGCTTCCACATAGGAGGTGAGCGCTATCGAAAATGTGTTTTCTCCAATTGCCGCCTCCTTTGATCTCAGCATGTAGGGTCTTCTTCAATCCAGTATGATAAGTGCAGTGACACGAGGAGCACAATTGGATGACTAAACCACGCCTCCATTGTATTTCCTGTGCCGAGCAGGGCTGTGGAGTCCAAGTCGGTGTCCATTTTGAAGGAGTTGAAGACGGATTCAGGGAAACCGAGAAGACAAGAGTTGGAGGTTTGGCTTACCAACTCCACAGCCCTGGTGGTAAGGAAAGAAGACACAATGGAGAGATTGGTGCCATGTCCGTCCTCGATGTGCAATTCCTTCTACAGGACTGTAGAACCAAATGAACCATTAAGAGGACAGCGCTTCAAAAGGAAATTAGACGTTCCCAGTGTGTGTCAGTCACTTGTTTAGACTTATCGCTGTCCTCCCAATATGCCACTTCGCTCGTCTGGTTCGGTTGAAGAGGACCAGAATGCCAGAAACAGAAGAGGAGGCAGCGAGGAGAAAAGCAGAGGTCAGTAGGGAAAATGGCTATATATTCACAATGTATGGTTACTTTCTAGGGATAGAGTCGAATAGTATTCTTTCAAAAACGAGCTTCACCGATCCATGGGCTGTGTCTGGATTTGCAACGGAACCCATTCATTTGATTGTTTCTGCAAGAAAGCAGCCATGTTTTCATAATGACATGCGCTAAAGCAACCTTAGGATGCTGATAATGGTGCCACAGAGTCTTGGCAACAGGACTTGTCCAACATTGCATCCTTATCACCCATCTCCAAAACTTGGCTCTTGCTGAATAGGACACAATCATTGGTGGAGCTCGTAAACTATAGTCCTAATTCAGTGAAATGCCACTAGAATGGCCAACGTCTACATTTAATCAAGAGGGTATTAAATTTTGGGAGGGAAAAAAAAATTGTTTAGTTTTATAGATGACTTTCCACTGAAGGTTAAGAAGTAAAGTTTAGTACGGCATTACCTTGTCAACTCCATTACAGATAGTTGAAGCCATCTCTCACAGCGTTAGGGCATCGCTTAATGGGATCTGACGATGGATATAAACGTTGAGCAGCCGTGACATCACTGCCCCTGTACAAGTATCTACTGGCCCACAAAAGGTTCATTCTGCTTGTCTATCACAAAAATCACATTTGTTTAAAGAAATCGCATTCCTCATCATGACAGAATCTACTTCCTCAGGTGAAGGACATAACATCGTCCACTATACACACTGTACCCATTACCATCACTTATTGTCTCAATTAACTGTATAATGCTAAATACTTTGTACAATATTTTGGAGTTGGAAAACTCCTTTTGTACAATCTGAGAAAACCATATCTAAATTTCCATCAGTTTCTTTACCTCCCAAATGGAATTAGAATTGCTTCCAGTCGTCCTTTGCGGTCAATAAACCAACTTTCCACCAATGCTACATCCATGTATCTTGCAACATCAGGTTGGTCGGCAGCAAAAAGAACTGAATAGGACTTTTGCATACAACCGGGCCAAAAAATGGGAGAATAAAAAAAAATTAAAAAAATGCTCAGAAAACTTTGGAAATTGGACATGGTTTACATCTTTCAGGAAGAATCAAACTTCCCTGCATTTCAATAATATATTGGAGTTGTGAAATCGATTTCTGTGCAGCAAATGCTTTGGAAACTGGACCTTGGTGTGAAATACTTTTGAGCAGATCGTAAACCATATGTACCCTCAAAATTAGGGGGGGAAGGCGGGGTCATGTCGTGTTCCTTATTTTACTGCTTCATCTAAGTGGACGTTATGTGTACCAAGATCAAAAATCATGTACTCTCCGAAAGGGATCAAGTCATCTAAGTCATGTGGCCTGAAACGCGGGCAGACTGAATCAGACCCTGGCTGCACGACCATTGCCAAAGTAGGTGATAGATAGGTCTCTCAAATGTGTGTGAATAGGGAGAGTCCTATCAATTATCTCTATCAACGGTGGGAAGGTCCAGCCATGAGTTTGGATCAGACTGCACAGGTCTCCTGCTGGATCTTATAACTATATTTTCTCCGAAACACTGGAACTTTTCAGTGAAAAATATACCTGACGGTAATGATGTTGCCATAGTCTGAATCATGCTGCTCGTGGTTTGGGGGCATGAATCAGATGCCACGTTCCCTTTAATATTGGTACTACCCAAAGCCTCCCTCACTCATTAGATTATGGTTCATTTATACTCATTTTTATAATTTATCAGGTAAAAAATTAATAACCATCATTTTAGCCAGTCATCGGCTGTTAAGATTTCTTTTTTTTCGTTTGAAAGAGCTTTGTTCAAAGAAAAGTTGGTCAGTCCTTAAGCAACCTTTCTTCAAAAAAATATTCCCAGAAAGAGCATTCATTCATCCTCCAGTGTCAGTGGCCACATTGACAAAACGTATTGCGAGTTTGAAAACCTATAATGGTAACATGAGCTTATATGTTCATGTATTGGAAACACGATCGTTCATTGAAGTATCGTTCAACCAGCAACGTACTAAAAGGGATTGTCCGATGGATAGGTGAGAACTTATCGATTGGAGGCGGTCCAACCTCTGGGAGCCGAAGTCATAGACAGAATGGGGAATTTTTATCCATCAAGTCAGGCTCTCAATCGCACCGCCAATCATTCTTCAAGGAGCTACTGGAGTGGAGGTCCAGCATTTTAGGCCAATGACAAAAAATAATAAAATCTAAAGTGTGAAAAAGTCTAGGGCAAGGCCAATATGATCAATGACTTCTTTTTGCTCCTCAATAAAAAGTTCATTTATGATGGTGGCTGTGCCTTTGATTCTCTGGCATGTTTACTTGCTGTTAAAGGGTTTGATCACAACTAGAACCACCCCTCAATTCCACTTGTTTCCACCGTTAAAATAAAAGAGCTTGTACTCACCTCCTGTGCTGGCGGCATACCAGCAGTGTCAGTAATCTTGGTTTGGGGCTCATGTGACATTGTAGTCACGTGACCACACGCTCATCCCTGCTGTATCGTCTCCCTGCCTTCAAGCCAAATGAGCTAATTAACAGGAAGTGACGCAATGGCTGCCGCCCACTTCCTGTTGATAGCTCATTTGGTCTGAAGGCGGGGAGACAAATGAAATCAGCAATGAGTGGACGGTGGGAACTCGTGACGTCACAATGTCATGCGAGACCCAAACCACGACTATCGACTGCGCTGGAATGGCACCAACATGGGAGGGGAGTACAGGGTCTTTTCTTTTAACTGGGGGAGTCTAAGGTTTATTTTTTAGTGGACAACACCTCTAATATCTACATCTCTTTGTCTATACCAGAGGTCCCCAACTCCCGTCCTCAAGGACCACCAACAGTGCATGTTTTCAGGATTTCCTTAGTATTGCAAAGGTAATAACTGAATCACCTGCACTGGTGAGGATTCCAATTCCTGTGTAATACTAAGGAAACCCTGAAAACAAGACCTATTGGTTGTCCTTGAGGACTGGAGTTGCAGATCTCTGGTCTACACGATCTGAAGATGTACATAACAGCCTTGATATATTGTAGTTTGGATAAGGCTGAAGAAAACATAACTGAATTAAAAGTCAATATCATAACTCTCTCCTCAGTTTTCAGAAATCTCAGTAGGACAAGATTTTTAATAGACATTACATTTCCACCGCCTTAATGTGCTAAAATCTTACCACAATCTAATTATCCCTCTTTTTATCTAGTAAAAAAAAATAAAAAATATCTTGTACCTCAAAACCAATTAATAATGAATAAGAACATTTACGACAAATATTTTGGACCATCTGTTTATTCGTTTTCAAAATTACATTTCCAGGAAAAATAAAAAGAAATTAAACATTTACAAGAACTTGTTATTTGGTATCTGATGCAAATTCGGAATTGTCTATCTGACAGATTCTGGTTTTGGCTTACGTTGACTTTAATATAAAAGTCAGGCTGACACTTATGAAGTGTGGTTTACCAGGAGGAAGGTACTTTAATATATCCAAATTATGGAATTTGCCCGGTTGCTTAGGTTCCAATGCCTTCCCCTGGTGCACAGTTTCATAAGTGACAATTTGACCTCATAGCTGTCCCCCAAACTATTTGGAACGCTTAAATATAAAGCAATTTTTTCCCCAATTTATTTTAATAATTACTGGCCAAAAAAAAAAAAGGCTACAGCCAAATTGGACGTGTTATATCGAATAGTCAAGAAGATTATCAGGACATCGGGCAAAGTCAACGTAAGCTGTGAAAGGTATGACGGCTTCTTTCTAAGTTTACAAGAAAAAATAAAACCAGACAGGCTGAAATTGCGGAAGTCATAGGACGTTACGCAAGCCTGTCGGAGCAATTCGTGCTTTTAAGAAGGCTGTATGCAGACAAGACAGAAAAAAAAAAAAGTCAAGAGCGACTTCACACAAGTCTTCACAAACCAAGAATATCAGAAGAAAAAAAAAAAAACATTCTGGCGTAAAACGTAAAGCACACGACTACTCTGCCCATTATTCGACTATTTTCGTACATTTTAAACATACCAATATGTATATACAGCGGATTTCTGACTTTATAGCAAGTCCATTTACAATAGAAACATATTTACAAGCAGTTTCGACTGCTCTGCTACCAGAAGCGTCCATAGTGCAAGGCACAGTATGTCTCTGGCAGTGGAGGGATCACATGTCGACCATGTTCTAAAACCAGACAGTTTTTGCATTTTGCTTTTTGCACCAATAAATTTACAAACCAAAATAGAAATAGTGTGAGCTCAGCGTAATAGAAAGCCCAAAAAGAAAGAATTTTCATCCCATTTTGAAAGACAAAACATGACAATAATTAAGTCATACGGTTTTGCGCTTGAAGATACGTAATAACACACCCACACAAGATCTTCCTCGATGGGACTGAATTTGATGCCACTTTTACATAAAATGTGATCTATTTTGGAAGATCGCAACAGCTAATCTTTATGCTCTTGAAATACGAAGCTGTAACAAATGTATAACCTCTGGAATCAGACAAGGTATGTTGGTTATAAACAAGGTTAATGAAATTAAGTGGGGGTGTGTCCTAATTAAGTGGGGGTGGGACCCAGCTAAGTGGGGGCAGGACCAGCAGAATACAAAAAGTTTGTTTGGAGGCTAAAAACATTTGTGAGATATATCCAATAGATGGTAGGATACATCATGAGTAAATCTGCTTGATTATTCCACGGTAAACGCCAACATTAGGTATAAATCCTCGACTTTGGTAAAACATTTTTTCCTTAACAGTGTTGAAGGTTTTTAAATCATTTCTGATTCAATACCAACAATGCAAATACGAGCGGCCACATGGGATTTATATTGGTGACTTTAATTTGCTAAGGCTTCATGGGGACAGGCTGTGAACACATGACAGCGTCTCATACTCGTAGGGGTCTGCAGGTTGCTATTCTGATTACAATGCCAAGACTAAGACACTAAAAGCTTACTGAACCCATAGATATCAGCCGATGCAGCCACTAGTAACGTCTTATTCTTTTATTCAACTAGTTATAAAGGTGGATTTTATAATTGATAACTTTAATATGTAAATAATTTAGGAAAAAAATCTCATTTTTAAGTCCATTAATAGGGGCGTAAAACAGCTAAAAAGGTGTTAACTTCAAAAAATCATTTTTACAAAAGGCCTCAAACAAGATCCATGCAAAGTACCTCTAATTGTGGCTACGTACAGTATATGAAAACAAGCGCTGTGCCATAAGCTGTAGCCATATATAGAGGTCAAACTCAAAATTTTTGTTGTTTTATTAAAAGTTTAATTTACAAAAAAAAAAAAAAAATTATTACAAGTCTACTAAAAGTAATTATCTGCTTACGGATTTTGTTTTCATGGTTTTGGATGCTTCATACCATGACAATATTATGTGGACATATGCCGAGAGCATTCACAACTTTGCACAGAGAAGAAAAGAAAAATATATATGTATATACGTCCATAGTTTCTGCAGGGCTGGTTGTCTTTGTATTTTCCTGTAGCCGTCCTTTAGTGTTCTTTAATGACCAGTTTGCAACCAATCAGAACTCAGGATCTGGAAGCATTAGGTCCATGTGAGGCCATTAAAGAAGGGAGGGTCTCAGCCCATCAGTACGTTGGTTTGGCAACAGGTATCTAAGTGTGGTTTTTTTTATCCACTTTCCTCACACAATTCTAGAACTGGAAAACAAGAAAATGCCATATTGCAATATGTATTGATGAAGAGGTATGAAAAACAGAAATCACCTATAACAGAAGAGACTTGAGTATCATTACATAAGCACTCGAGCGATAAAGTTGGCTGTGCCCACTAGCAGAAGGGTACGGTTCTTTCAAGATTTAGCATTATTGGCATCAGATGGTTCAAATTTTTGGCTACCAGATATATTTGCAAACAAAGAAAATGTCAAAGAACACTACAGAAACCACTAGAAGAATTTGGCACGTTTTGATGAGGACACAAAAACAGGGATGTGCCCAACAGAGAAAGTCGAAACTAAAAGGTTTTTTTGCTTTTTTATACCCGTCGATCTGCACAAAAACTTGGATTGCTTAAAATAATCCCACTCAAAACTAATCAGATTCTGTACAATTGCTTAAAACAAGTCAGGTAAACCTCAAAACAGGGCAAAAAATTGAAAAATCAGACAACTTATATAAGGTGTCCTGACTTGAAGGATGTATGGACCAAGTGGTTATACATAGCAGTGTCTTACCTGAGCGGGGCCTGTGTTCGTGAAGACATCATCCTTGCTTTCTTCTGTATTTTTGTCAACTGGAACCCATTCTCCATATACTTTATCAGACTCCTTTTTTCGGTGCTGAGACCCAGAAGACACTGGGAATTCCTTAGTCAAAGTTACCTGAGTTTTGGGAGCTGGTTTCAAGCTGGGATTCTAGATAGAAAACAACCATAAGTCAGCAATCCAGTAGATAAATAAGGCTATGTGCACACACTGAGTATTTGGTGCAGGATCCATCGGTAGAAAAATACACCAAAGCCGCAATGCAAATTTGGTGCAGATTAAATGCAGATTTGTGCCAGGCCTTTTTCTTAAAGAGGACCTGTCAACAACCACACGTGGTGATCTAATAACAGCACTGAATGCAGCATGTCTGCTGCATCCAGGCAAGGGGTCCCCCAGCCCTTGAGCCCCCCCCTGTACCCCAGAGATAATACACTTTGAAAACTTACATTGTGGAGCCAAATAGGTGGCGGCTTGTGGCTGGAGCCAAAGGGCAGACTCTCACCCCCTGCATGTTTAATCTGCCCACCGCTGCCTCCCTGATGCCAGTCATTGTCTCCCTCGCCTGCAGCATAACACGGAGCTTATTGCAGTAATGGCCACTTAGCCCCGCCCCCTGCGGTGACGTCACCACTTATACCTGCCCTGCTCCATGGTTAACATAGAGCAGGGCGGGAAAAGGCGGTGAGGTCAGAGCAGGAGGCCGGCCACCCCGCCTCCTGCAGTGACAATACCGCTTATACCCGTCGTGCTCTATGTTAAATATGGAGCAGGACGGGTATAAGCGGTGACGTCACCGCAGGGGGCGGGGCTTATCGGCCATTACTGCAATAAGCTCCGTGTTATGCTGCAGGCGAGGGAGACAATGACTGGCATCAGGGAGGCAGCGGTGGGCAGATTAAACATGCATGGGGTGAGAGTCTGCCCTTTGGCTCCAGCCACAAGCCACCTCCTATTTGGCTCCACAATGTAAGTTTTCAAAGTGTATTATCTCGGGGTACAGGGGGGCTCAAGTGCTGGGTGACCCTTGCCTGGATGCAACAGACACGCTGCATTCAGTGCTGTAATTAGATCACCATGTGTGGTTGGTGACAGGTCCTCTTTAATTAAGCCAATGGCTGGAAGGGCTGAAAAACATAAGATATCTGCACCAAAAATAGACATGCTGCAGAAATGAGCTAAGTGTGTACAACACTTAAGAATTCTCAGACTTTGCTGGCTTCAGGATGTCCATACAGAGTTGTTACAACACTGCACCCAAAAATGCAGTGTGCACAAGGCAACATGCTGATTTTTCTCTGCACCAAAAAACACACCACACACATACCCTAAACTATAAAATGAACATGGATAAGATATCACCCTGACAAATTATCGAAAGCTCTGCCTATGATAAGCAGATCATGACAGAAGCAGTCAAAAAGTCCCAGTGCATGTTGGGCAACTGACAGAAAACCCGGTAGCATTAAAACAAAGGTGCTGCAAAGAGCTGTGCAAGATGATAAAAATTACTTTAGATATTGGACCTCATCATGTAATATGCATACAGATACACTTTTCTGTTTTTAAAGGGAACTTGTCAGCTACTTTAGACCCTCCAAACGATCCACTATTTGTCTCTGCAGCTTCCTAGTACATTCCTAAGCAACCCTGTCTAAGCTAAGAGTGTAGTTTAATAGTTGAAAAAAAGTTTTTGTAACTTAAATTTTCCCATGTTAATTAGGCACAGTCTAGGCATTCTTTCAGTGTCCATGGCCGCCTTCCATTCATGGTTTGCATGCCCTGGTGGGCAACAACCTGTTGTACAAGCGCTGCCGCCTCTTTTTAGATACTAAAATGGATGGGCTGCTTCCAGGTATGACACGCCCGGCCGAGTTTATTTCTGATCCTGCGCATAGTGGGCGTATTGGGTGTACTGGCCGGCTGAAGCTTGATAAGTACACCCAATCCTTACCATCAATGCACCGGACTGGAAATGATGCGGCCGGCGTGTCACACCTGGAAATAGCCCATCCATTTTAGTATCTACAAAGAAGAGGGGGCAGCGTTTGTGCATTACGTTATCACGCCCACAAGGGCATGAAAACCACAGACGAAAGGCGGCCATAGACACTGAAAGAATAGCTAGACTGTGCCCAATTAACATGGGAAAATAAGTTTGAAAAAAAGCATTTATATCATTAAATTACACATTGAGGTCAGACAGGGATGCTTACAAATGTACTAGGAGGCTGTAGAAACAGATCGTGATCGCTTGGGGGACATAAAGTAGCTGACAAGTTCCCTTTAAGAAATCAGGAAAACCCCATTAGGTAATCCTGTTTTGCAATGGGAAAAGAAAACAAACAAACAAAAAAAAATCACGGGGCATGTAATGTCACTGACAAAGACCAGTCGCTAAAAAAGCGGATTTGTGTGTGTATTCACCGTAAAATCCTTTTCTCCGAGCCATTATTGGGGGACACAGGACCATGGGTGTTATGCTGCTATCCATAGGAGGCGGACACTAAGTGAATTCAAAAAAGATTAGCTCCTCCTCTGCAGTATACACCCCCTGGCTGGGCCAGACCAAACCAGTTCAGTGACCAAGCAGTAGGAGAATAAGAGTTAAACCAAAGTTAATACGCAAACTCAAGGAACTTACGGAAAGAAAAAAACGAAACGCCTGAACCGGGCAACAGGGTGGGTGCTGTGTCCCCCAATGATAGCTCAGAGAAAAGGATTTTTCAGTGAGTACATGCAAAAATCCCCTTTTCTCATTCGCCTCATTGGGAGACACAGGACCATGGGGACATCCCAAAGCAGTCCCTGGGTGGAAAAAAAAAAAAAAAAAAAAAACAACCCAAAAGAAAAAGATACAGTACCTCTGGAGTCACCTAAGTGGAGAGGTGAGATACCACTGCCTGCAATATGCGTCTACCAAGGCTTTCAGAAGACTGAGTATGGACATAATGTGTAGCAAAAGTATGCAGACTGGACCAGGTCATCGCCCTACACACCTGCTCGGCGAATGCCTGGTGTCGAATGGCCGAATATGCACATACCACGCAAGTATAGTGGGCTCATAACCCACTAGGAATGGGCATGTTCATGAACCGATAAGTCTTCTTGGATGTCGGATCATATCCACCTAGCCAGTGTGGCAATAGAAGCGGCCTTTTCTGTGGCTTTCCGGAAGGAACAACAGCATGTCTGTCTTATGAAAGGGAACTGTCTTGAATACATGGAATCTAAGAGCACTCATGAGGTCCAGTGGATGCAAAGCCTTCTTGACACGGTGCACTGGTGCCGGGCAAAAAGAAGGAAAAAGTTTGCCTTCATTAAGGTGGAAGGAAGAAACCACCTTCAGAAGAAAGGAACCGGCTGCAGTACTACATTATCCTGATGAGAGGAAAGGAAGGGCCCTTGACAAGGGCATGATTGCCACCAGGAAAACCACTTTCTGGGACAGGGGAGAGAGTGAGACTTCTTTCAGAGGTTCCAAAGGGAGGCTTTTGAAGAGCGTCCAGGATCAAATTAAGGTCCCATGGTTCTCGTGGTCTTTCGTAAGGAGGGACTAACCGAGGCACTGCTTGGATGAAAGCCTCGACTTGAGGTTGCGTCGTGAGTATGTGCTGGTAAAGCACCAAAAGCGCTGACATCTGGACTTTCAGGAAGCTCTGGGCCGAGCCAGAGTCCAGTCCCGGCTGGAGAAAAATTCAGGACCACCACAATAGACAGAAATAGAGGAAAGTGTCCCCGGTCCTTGCACCATTTAAAGAGGACCTGTCACCAAACCAGGCATGGTGATCTAATTACAGCACTGGATGCAGCATGTCTGCAGCATGCAGGCAAGGGGTCCCCCAGCCCTTGAGCCCCCCTGTACCCCGAGATAATACACTTAGAAAACTTACATGCTCCAGCCACTAAGGAGGTGGCTAGGGGCTGCAGCCAAGGGCAGATTCACATCCCCTGCATGTGTAATCTGCCCACCGCTGCCAATCATTCTCTCCCTCTCCAGCAGCATTTAAACTGAGGTGTTTTTTTTTCTCTCCCACCTGTTTAGCCCCGACCCTCAGGGGGCGGGGCTAAACGGACTTTCTGGGAGAGAAAAAAAAAAACTCTTTAAATGCTGCTGGAGAGGGAGAGAATGATTGGCAGCGGTGGGCAGATTACACATGCAGGGGATGTGAATCTGCCCTTGGCTGCAGCCCCTAGCCACCTCCTTAGTGGCTGGAGCATGTAAGTTTTCTAAGTGTATTATCTCGGGGTACAGGGGGGCTCAAATGCTGGGTGACCCCTTGCCTGCATGCTGCAGACATGCTGCATCCAGTGCTGTAATTAGATCACCATGCCTAGTTTGGTGACAGGTCCTCTTTAAAAATAAAAAAAAATAATAAAAGGGTTTCCACATGTGATGGTAAATACGGGCTGACATTCGATGAAAAACCAGCCCGTGTTAGAACCCAGGTCTCCACTGCCACACCGTCAAATTCAGGACCCCCGAATTCTGGTGGCAAATCGGACCTTGAGTCTGAAGGTCCGGGCATTCTGGTAAGCACCAGGGGATATCGGCAACAAGTTGAACTAGGTCGGCATACCTGGCGCGTCTAGGCCAATCTGGGGCAATGAGGATGTCCGGAACCCCTTCTGATTTGATCTTCCTCATTACCTTCAGAATTAAGGGCAGTGGAGGGAAAATGTACAGAAGACGTAACCGGCTCCATGGTTGTACCGATAAGTCCGCTCCGACGGAGATCGGGTTATGTGATCGGTCCGTGAATGCGGGATTCAGACGAGACGCCATCAGGTCCATGTCTCGGGTCCCGGAATGGCAGATCTTGTTGAAACACTTGCGGGTGCAGGGAACATTCTCCTACGGCGTGACCCTGGTGACTGAGGAAGTCCGCCACCCAGTTGTCCACACCCGGATATGTACTGCCGAGATGGCTGACCCATGCGACTCGGCCCAGTGGAGAATGTGCTCTATCTTGCATAGAGCCGCCCTGCTGGTGGGCCTCCCTGACAATTAGGGTAGGCCACAGCTGGCTCGCCAGGAGCCTTTGGAAAGCCCAGAGAAACAGGGCTATGGCCCATATTTCCAACAGGTTGATCGGTAGGGCTAATTCCTGTGGGGACCAGGTATGATGATGAAAAACTGCTCCCCCACCTTGCAGACTGGCATCAGTGGTGAGAACCGCCCAGTCAACGGTGAGGAACGGACGACTCCTGGAGAGGGACGATGGCTGGATCCACCAACGTAGTGCCCACTTGACTGAGGGCGTAAGGAGAAAGACCCTGTCCAGTAAAAAGGGACTCCTATCCCCAAGCCGATAGTAAGGCCCTCTGCAGCTGCCGGAAGTGAAATTGAGGAAAAGATACCGCTTCTGTTGCCGCCATCTTGCTCAAAACCCTCAACCTGAAACGGATAGGGTGGGGAGAGGAGCGGGGAAGGGTGTGTACTCCCTAATGCAGGTCTAGGGATTTGTCTTGAGAGAGTTACCAACCCGTGGGAGGTACTGAACACCATTCCCATAAAGTTGATTGACTGGGCAGGAATCGGGGAAGATTTTGTCAGAAGGACCAGCCAACCCAGTCGCGAGAGAGTGTCTATGGTTATCTGGACACATTCCTCGCTATAGGAGAAAGATGGGACCTTGATCAGGAGGTCGTCTAGATAGGGCAGGACGACCACGCTTCTGGCATTAAGGAAGGTCATGGCAGCCACAATGTTCGTGAATACCCTTGGTGCCATGGGTAAGGCGACAAATGGAAAATGCTCTGTGAGGACCGCGAAGTGCAGGAAATTTTGGTGTGCTCGGGATATGGAGGTATGCGTCATGGATATCTATGGAAGCCAGATTTAGACAAACTAGCTACAACAATAGAAACCTCCTACGCTAATACCTCACGCGTCTCCAAACAGGAATCTTATTTTAAGGTGTTGGCTAGATGGTATTAGTCACCATCTAACTAAATTACATGGACTCTCAAATTTCCCTGAACTGCTGGAGAGAGTGCTCACAGACTGGGTCAATATCTCACATTTTTTTGGAAATGCCCGAAAATTCTCAACTTCTGGTTAGGAGTAAAAGACCTGATCTTCGAAACTACTAATTTTAGACTAACTCTTACCCTACAATTGGTTCTCATATCATTGGGCATAACAATTATTCCCCACATCATCAGATTTATAATCTTCCAGATATTACACACGGCTAAAATACTCTTGGCTGCCAGGTAGAAAACTAAATATTTACCTACTATAACAGAACTAACTGATAGAATTTCTTCTCACTATACTATGCAGTCAGAAATAATTCCTACGATAAATACTTCTATAAATGGGAACCATGGATCTCAACACACTCACTCAAACACCTAACCAGAGCTGCCGACGTTGCTTCTAACTTGTAGTTGATACATTATACAATGCACTGGTTGTCTCTTGGAACCCCCACTCCATTGTTTCGGTTTTTATTTTAGGCCTAGGTGTGATACACGACCTTAAGTATATTTTTCCTTTTATTAATAATTTTTATGTTCTTATGTTCAAGGCATAATTCACGTCAAAATATCCTTTACTAGATAAAATGCCTTATTACTGTTGTTCGATGTCTAACATTTACAAACTTGAAATTCTTTTGATCACCCCAATGTTTCTGTATGTTTGTTACTATGTATTTTGTCTTCCCTGTATTTATCACCCAGTGTAATTTTAAAAATGTACCCACTAAAAATATTTGGAACGATATCTATGGAAGCCAGGAATCCTTTCTCCATAGACGCGATGGAGCGTAGGGACTCCATTCTGAACCAATTGATATGGACGTATCTGTTCACCTGTTTGAGGTCTAGGATGGAGCGTACCGAACTGATCTTCTTGGTGACGACAGAGGTTTGAATAAAAAAAACACCTGAAGCTTTTGGAGGTCAGGAAGAGAACGATTACCCAGAGAGTTGTAGTGAGGAGATGACGTGAAAAAAAGGCGCAAGTCTTTTTCGCCGACTTTGGAGGATTGGAGAGGAAAAAACTGTTTGTCTAACCTTTCGCCAAAGAATTGACCGCTTTGATAGGGAAGACTGGCTAAAGACTTTTTTGAGCTCGCCTGCCATTGTTTGATCCAAGGGGCTCTGCGAATGGTGATCGCGTTGCAAGCCGCTAGGGCTGCACAACTGGCCAAGTCTCGAGAGGCATGAATAAGGCACTCACCAGCCATGGTTACTTGAGCGATCAGGTCGGTATCCCGCAAAGACTTCTGCAGAGTTTTCGCCTTTATCATAATCATCACCTTGGACACCCATAAATGAGGCAAATGATGGCAGAAGGGATGAGCCCGCTGCCTCCAATGCTGAGCGAGCAAGTTACTCAGCTTGTCTGGGAGTCGAATGTTTAATGGAGGACCTGCCTGGTAAGGACCGTAAAATCTTCGCGGCAAGGCGGGGAACAGGTGGTTCCGCCCAATCTTTAGTGAAAGCGGGTGCGAAGGGATAGCGAACCTCAATGGGCTTGCGACCACAAAACAGCTTGTTTGGTCGCTGTCTTTGTTTTGCCAGAATGTCCTGGAACTCAGGATGGTCCGTAAAGAATTTGTGCGGGAGTTTTACTCATTTGAAGGAGACATTATGGTCCGGAACTGTATAAGTAGGGTTGTCTACTTTAAAGTGAACCTGTCACCTCCTAAAAGCAACCTAACCTATCAATAATGTCCCTGCACCTTCCAATTACCATTATAACTATCCCCCCTCTCTGCTAAATGCTTGCTTTCAATGTTCTAAAAGACGTTTTTATACTTACTCATTGAGATGATAATGAAGTGGGGGCTATATGCAATAGTCCCCCTGGGCATGTTCATTTGCAGCCTCCATGATCCTTTATCACGACCCGATGGGCGTAATATTGTAATAACCCTCTCTGCCCCAGCCTGTGTCTGACGTCGCTCTCCAGTTCCGGGTATGATGCGAATCGCTTCATCTCCGATTCCAATGACGTCGGTACACCTAATTATAAGGGTAATAGGAAGATGCAGGGACATGTATTGATAGGTTAGGTTGCTTTTAGGAGGTGACACGTTCACTTAAGTGTTTGGTTGACTGCTGATTTCAGATTGTCAACCCTCGCCTGGGCATCTGGGGAGTCTAAGTTAAAGGAATCATCCAGGTCGGGGTTGGAATCGAGGTCCTGGCATTCGTCAGGCATAGGCGACCCAGGTGCCGAATCCCATGTGAGAGAAGCATGAGAGCCTTGTGAGGAAAACAGGGGAGATATTTCTGTGAGGCTTTTTCCTTATGGTGCCCAAAGTTATGGGAAGTGACCTCCCATCTGATAGGCCCCCTCGTGGGGGATCATGTGTACGTGCGCTACTCTTGACAGGGCATGCTGTCCGAGTTATGGTACTACATACACTGGCCCAGGGAGTTCGATAGCCTTTTCATGGACTGGGAAAGGAATAATGCCCAGCTAGACCCACTAGTTGTTCCGGTGTCAGCGGAGAGCTCCTGAACCTCTGCGGAGGCGCAGGCCTGGCAGTGTGGGATAGCATGACCATACAGCAGGTGCAGGTGACAGGTGAAACAAGAGGCATATGAGACTGTATGGAACTTCGGGGCTTTCTTTGAGAACTTCGAGGACTGCATATTAATACTTGGTCTGTTGCACTGAACAAAGGGAGGTATAATGTGGGAGAGCTAATTAGCCTAGGCAATGCAGCAGCGAAGGCTCTGCTGAGAATGAGGGAAAAAAAAAAAAAAAAAAAAAAGATACTAGCTTTTACCAAGGTGTAGTGAGCCCCTTTTACATGCAGCCCTGATGGTCCTATGTCACTGGTGCCAAGCTGGGAAGTGTGCCCCCTGGTGGTGACTAGTAGAGAAAATAACCTAGTGTGCTGGGGAATGTGCCCTGTAACAAGGCGCGCTGGGGAGTCTCGCGATGTGCGAGAAGCGCCAAAGGTGTGGGCGTACCCCAAAACAGGGCGGGGTTCTCAGCTACGGTGAAGTCATCCCAGGGGCGTGCACAGTAATACTGCGTCATTATGGAAGTGAACCAGGGGGGAATCCTGATCACGAACATCGCAATACCCGGGGGCGGAGTCACACACAGGCTGAAGCCGGAGCCTAAATTTGTGGACGGGGAAACACAGGGAGAAGGCCAGAACGGAGCGGGCGGCCGGAGAGACCAGGGGCCTGATGGGACAGATACGGATAATGGTCATGGGAGCCCTATGCTGCGATCGGTACAGATCCCGGGCTGGGTATCAGTGCCGGGTCTCTTGGGAAGGTCTCACATGCAGGCTGATGGAGTGTCCCCCGGCACCATCTGCAGGGTCTTAGGATCAGATCTGATGTGCAGGTCATGCACCTGCTGCCCAGGCTCCTTGATGAGAGGCTGTGCTGTTCCCGGAGGTTGCAGTAGTGGATGTCTACCACCCAGGCTCCTTGGCGAGAGGCTGGGGAGGTATGCAGCTGTCTCTGGAGGATGCAGTATTAGATGCCTACTACCCAGGCTGCTTGGTGAGAGCGTGGAGGCGACACTCCATGTTCCCGTCTGTTGGTGGCTGTGGGAGAGTGGTGCCCTTAAGGGAGCCGTCGCCTGTCTAAAATTTATATCTGTTTTTTTAACATTCAGTAAAAAGTAAAAATCAAAAATGAAAGTAAAAAAAAAAATTGTGGGTCTGTAGACCACATCTGCCTCCTACAGACACTATGCTGAATCCAGTTTGGCCTGGTCCAACCAGGAGGTGTATACTGCAGAGTAGGAGCTAATCTTTTTTGTATTCACTTAAGTGTCAGCCTCCTAGAGATAGCAGCATAACACCCATGGTTTTGTGTCCCCCGATGAGGCGAATGAGGAGGAAAAAAAAAGTGCTGTACAAGATACTTAAAACTAATTACTTCTGATCTTCAGAAGTATCATGTATTATGCATTCAGTCACATGTAAGTACTTTTGTGTATTTTACAGACTTGTGAAAAAACCCTTTAGAACATCCTGTGTTGCAACACAATAGTGTGTAAGGCTGTGGTCTCAACAGCGTGACTACCTAAAAGGTTTTGACTTCTGATGAACAAGAAGAGAGTTCGAGAAGCAAAGGGTTGCCATTTGTCTTAGGCCGCGATCTCGCTAGCAAGGTAACTGCAAGAGGCTCTTGCGAGTCTATCACATCATCACCCGGCACGACCGCCTGCTCTCCGGACAGGAGCGTGTCAGCTGCATGTATGTATATGTGCAGAGTGCGGGCAGCCGTGCCGGGTGATGTGATGAGTCTTGCACAAGTCTCTTGAATGTCTCACGCTAGTGGGACCACAGTCTAAGACAAATTGTAGCCTTTGCTTCTGAGACTCTCCTTGTTCATCAGAAGTCGCCACTTTTAGCTTCTCAAAATATTAACCGATTACAATTTTAAGACTAGAACACTTATGCAGTACAATATAGATGGCGGGGCCCAAAAATCCCAATGCATATTGTGCCATTGACGGAAAATTCGGCATCATTAAAACAAAGGTGCTGCACAGAGCTGTGCAAAATAATTAAAGTGAATTCCTTTTAATCTTCAGTGGCATCATGTAATATGCATTCATGTATACATGTAGGTACATTACCGAATTTATGAGTTTTGGAAAACCCTTATTAGGTAAACCTGACCTAGAATTTAAAAATAAAAAAAAATAAAAATTTAAGTCCTGGCAAAACCCACTCACATTAAAAAGAAAAGCTGCTGCACCAGCTGTATAGGAAAATTAAAACTAATTTCTTTTATTTAAATAGGTATTGTGCAAGACAGACAGAAGTCTTTTGCTTCTGGGACTTTCCTTGTTAATCATAAATCAAAACAAACTGGTAAAAATATTAATTGAGTACAATATAGAGTGAAGAGATCAGTCATCTCAGGGACATAGATAATCTTGGAGGGTTAAAAATAAAAGGCTACATATTGGGATGTATTAATATACAGGTAGGCAAAAAAGGTTAAGTAAGACTGCTTTCACACTGGCGGTTTTGAAAAACTGCGGTAGATCCGGTCAAGAAAATGCATCTGCCGCATTTCCCACCTAGCGGCTGCACTTGTGGCAAGCCCCATGCATGGTCTATGGGGCTTGCAATAAGTGTGCGGCAGGTGAGGCTTCGGCAGTTGCGGCCGCGAAAAAAAAACGCGGTCAGCAGCATTTTTTTTTTTTTTTGGGGCCACATCTGCTGCAACCGCACTTGCCGCAAGCCCCATAGACAATGCATGTGGCAAACCACAAGTGTGCCGCAAGTCCAGCCGTTAAGTGGCACTTGCAGCAGATGCGTTATTTTTGTCCTTATCCGCCGGATCCGGGAAAAACCGCCAATGTGAAAGCAGCCTTAGGGTATGTGCACATCAGTAGTTTTCTGGGCTGTTTTTCAGCGTTTTCCGTCGGCGGTTTCCGCTGAGTTTTATGTTAATTTATGTTAATCCTAGCCTCCGGTTGGATTAACATGCTAGTCAACGGAGTTTAGAAAACGCTGTCTTCATTAGAACGTTTTTATTCTGGTCGTTTTCAGTTTCTTCAGCGTTTTTCCACCGGTTTTCAAAGATAGAGCAAGTGACTTCTTTTGGTCGTTTTTCCAGCGGTTCCAGCTTACAAGTGTAGCAAAAAACTCAGTTTTAAAAACGCTCAGAAAAACAGCCGACAAAACGCTGTATTAACGCTATAAATAACGAGCAAAAAACGAGCAAAAAACGAGGGACACTGCTGAGCACAAAAAACTCAGTTTCTGCTATTCTACACCGGTTCCCGGTCGGTCTGCAGAGATGCACAAACGTCTGATGTGCACATATCCTTAGGGATGCAGGTTTCTGGCTTTGAAAGTTTTTAGTTTTACAAAGTAACTGGACGTCATTCAACGTTATAAATCTAAACAAAATCTACAACACAGCATGCAAAACTGTTCAAATAAGAAAAGTGTAAAACTAAAAAATAACAATCTTTATAGAACAACAAATTAATGTTTTCAGTCAACCCCTCTTCTGCTTAAATGTATGCTGAAAACAAAGCAAGGGGAAAAGAGTCAGCATATTACTTACAAGAAGTCTAAGAGTGGAAAGTCTTAACATGCACCAGATTTATTATCCTAGCTCTTGTGTTATTACAACTGTCCAAGTTAAAGGGAATCAGGATTTTGCCATGTAAGTTGAGGACAGCAAAAGAAAAGCAACAGTTTACATAACCTAAACAGTTTATCATCTTGTGACTAACATTGCTTGACTACAAAGTCACAGTTTGACATGACCCCTGATGTGATTGTGCATTGACTGTGATGTGTCAATCTCTATAGAGAGCCTGGTGTGGAAGGTTGGTGGATGGCCACCATGTCCCAACGAGGCTGCGACCTCAGCAAGGAGCTGGAGTCGTCATGTTTTGGGCAGGAATCATTGGTAAACAGCTGGTAGGCCCCTTTAAGGTTCCTGAAGGTGTGAAAATGACCTTTGCAAAGTATATAGAGTTTCTGACTGAGAACTTATATGGTACAAAAAGCAAAAACGTCCCTTCAGGAGCAAAATCATCTTCATGCATGACAATGCACCATCTAATGCTGCAAAGAATACCTTTGTGTTATTGTCTGCTATGGGCATAAAAGGAGAAACTCAAGGTGTGGCCACAGTTTTCCCCTGACCTCAACCCTATAGAGAACCTTAGGAGTATAATCAAGCAAAAGATCTATGAGGGTGGGAGGCAGTTCACATCAAAACAGCAACTCTGGGAGGCTATTCTGACATCATGCAAAGAAATACAAGCAGAAACTCTCCAGAAACTCACAAGTTCAATGGATGCAAGAATTGTGAAGGTGATATCAAAGAAGGGTTCCTATGTTAATGTGGCGCCCCATTGGTCGGGACGCCACGGAGGGGTTCTGCACCCAGACCAGAGTGTGTAGTATCCCTGTGACAGAGGGAATTGGGATGCTTGCTTAGGCCTCAAACACCCCTTCACACACCCTAGAGCAGGGGACTGAGGGTTAAATCCGTTGCTACGAGACCCAGTCCTGGGGGGGGAGGAGTGAGGAGGGTTAGTGAAAGAGCGGGAAGAAAGTTAGTCAGAACATCTGAGAAGAGCCAGAGGAGGGCACCTCAGGAGAGCTGTTCCTGGAGGAAGAGACCCTAGGGGCGCCAGGGTTTGCGGTGACCCCGACCAGGAGGGTCGGTTTGACACCGGAGGGCCGGCTCCGAGGCGGGGCAGGTGTTAATCACCAAGCCGCAGAAACCGGTCAGCACGCACCTCTTCAGAGGTCGCGACAACTCCGGCATAATTCCTTTCAGGCCACGTGTAGGATTGTGGAGACCCAGAGAGTGATAGACTCCAGGAGGGGGTCAAAGGCAAAGACTCCAAGAGAAGGCCCAGAGGTGACGACTCCACACCGGAAGCTCCGAGGGCATTAGACTCCATAAGGATCCGTGGGGACCGGCAGTGGGCTCTGTGCGCGGAAAGTAGGACTGATGAAAGAAACAGTAGGTGCACCACTGAGGGACTTGTGCAAAGCATCCCGGTTCCCCAATGACTACCCAAACCAGGCAGACCCGTAAGAACTGTGTGACTGTGAACCTGCCTAAAGAACTGCTAGTAAACCCGAGCAGAGTTAAAGCCTGGTGTTGTGTCCTTTATTCCTGTGCCCTCTATAGACTGTACTGTGATTCTGAACTCCCTCTACCTGCAGAGCCGCACACTTGCTGCCTTCTAAATAGGCTGTGTGCTAAGCTGCCGCTCCCTGTGAAATTTGAACTTTTACTTCCAAAGCTGTACCGGGGACCCTGGTCCACCCGCGGAGCGTTACCAACTAGCTGCCTCATCACCATTCCCTGAGGTCTGCAAGCAGCGCCGGTACCATTACCGGATGGATACCGTAGATGGTGTCACAAAGACTTATTTTTCTTTTAACCCCTTTTCAGCAACCACCAGGGCTACGGACCCGGGCACAAGCTGCCTGTGACAACCCCTTTTATTAACGCCCGGGACCGGGTACCCTAAGGCCCTGGGGTGGGTCATTAACATGTAACTTGGCCTGTTGGGAGGTTTTGGAGTTAAATAGCTTTTTATTTCAGTGAATGTTACCTCCTAATGCTGCAAATACAACAAATGAGGATTTTCAGTTCTTTCAAACATATCAAATGTTTAGAAATTCTACTGTGCCTAATAATTTGGAACAGTGCATTTAGAGTTTTTTATTTTTTTTTATTTTGAAGATTATACCGCTATCATTGGGAGGTTTCTTCAATAAAGTTCAATGTATACTCTAACGGGTGATGATTTTTATTACACTGACTGTCATTTGCACCGACCATTTAGGAAAATCAGAGAAAGAACATTTGCATAATAATTTGGAACATGGTGTATGTTGCCATCAGATGAGGTAGAAAAAAAAAAAACCGCTGATTGATTCCCTTTATTATCGCCTATTAGTTGCTTTAGGCTATGTGCGCACTTGCCGGGTTTTGGGCGGTTTACCTGTGTAAACCGCCGGTTTGTTTACATTAGTTTTATGTAAATTTATGTTAATCCAAACCAGCGTTTGGATTAACATTAAAACCAATGTAAACCGACCAAGGCTGTGCACACACCGGCGGTTTACACAGCCTCATCCGTTGCTAACCCGCAGGTTTCCCAGCGGGTTAGCAAAGAATGAGCTTGTCCTATAAAACGCCGGTTCTTCAGCGGCTGCAAGCAGAATCATGTGCTGCTTCCAGCCGCTGCAGAATCGCCGCCGAGAAGCCGCTGTGCAACCGCCGGCTCCCGCCCATCACCCGCCCGGCTCCCGCCGCACATACCCGCCAGGAAGCCGGTGGACGGCGCCGGAGCATCCTGGCGGGTTCCGCCCAGCCGCCGCCGACAAACCCGCCGGTAAGTGTGCACTTACCCTTACTGTTTAACAGAAATTTGTGGCACAATTTTAGCATATTTTTAGGTGTGCATACGGCTGCACGCTAGCCCATGCCCCTCCCTTGCTAAGCCACATCCCATTGTCAGGAGCTAAAGTGTCACATTCTTTTTCTTTGCGTCAGAATTCTGGCATAAATAGCCCTCCCTTTCAGACAATTGACAACACTTTCCTAGATTCAGGTAAATTACACGAAACATTACAGCGCTTTGGATCTTGGGGAAGAAAAAACGCATACAGCTATGGCACGTCATAAACCGGTCATCCTTCTCTACAAATTACTTAATAGATATAAAAAAGATACAACTGACAAGTACTTACCAGTAAACTGAAGGATATTGGTTTATGTTCACTGACTTTAAAAGGATGATTATAAAAAGGTCGCTCTTCTTCCTCATCGTCAGAATCGTGAGGTTTATTTACAATCACGTCATCTTCTTTACTCTGAGCAATTTGTTTGCATTTCTTAAATATATAAAAGAAAGGGATTAAAAATATGAAAAAAAAAAAAAAATAATACACAGTACACCAATTTCCACAAGTAGGCTGGGGCTACACGGCAGCTTTAGCCGGAGAAAGTAGTGCAGCAAAACATTACAAGGAGTTGCTCCTACATCCCAGTGCAATTCAAATCAACGGGGCCATCTTACGACTCAAGGGAGCTGTGACTGTGCAGTCATACCTGGCTGGATCTGTTGCGACTTGTCTGTCACTTGTGCACTGGGGTTTCATTCACTTTAAAAGTACCTTTACACGTCGCAACTATCACCGGCGATCGGTGGCCACCGAACGTGCGCGTGCACGTTTTTGACGGTTGATACCGAACGCCGATGCCGCATGTACACGCCGCAATTACGCCCTCAACCTAAGGGAACGTGGCTCCCCGGAAGTTGCCACAGAACCTGCGGGAAACATCCGTTGTCTCCCGACGCCGCAATCCACAAAGGAATGTGGGCGTACATGTTCAGCACCGCAAGAACATAGGTGTGACCAAGTTGTGTATTCCGCGCCCCAAACACGCTGATTAGACAACACAATAGCGTTATGAATGGCCAGCCTGCGCAGGAAGGCTGGCTAATACATGAATCCATTGCAATTGTGTAGTGTGTATGGACAGCTCTTTAAATATGGCGCCCTGTGAAGGGACAGCCAATGGAAACACAGTAGCCCCCACCAATCATCGCTGATGAGCACGCTCAGGCACGCCTCTGGGAAATCACTAGGCGACGCAGATTCCATCCCTATCGCCGATTCACACGCAAAAACCAGGGCAATTCACCTTCAGGGTTGCCTCTGGTTTTTGAGCACTGCTCTGAAACCGCAACTGGGAGCACAACTTCAAAAATCACCATCACTTTCCCTAATTACACGCCGCAATTTCAAGGCAACGGTGACGGAAATCTCTATTGCCTCTCAGTTGCTACACCGTAGTTGCGGCGTGTAAATGTACCTTTATTGTGTTGCAATGTAGCAACAAGGGCGGTGGAGTCTGAGTCATAGCATCTGCGTCCATTTTGGGTGGAGTCGGATTCAGGGAAATTGAGAAGTCGTAAGTTTGCTTTACCGGCTCCACAGCGCTGGTAGCAACAACAACCAGCAACTCTGGCCCAGCGACTTGTGTCGTGACCAAAGTAAACATGTAGTCCAAGCTTTAAGGTCATGATTTGATGGAATGCTCAAAGGGTGTCATGGATAGCCGTGAAAACCCATGGGAGAATATCAAGGACAACCATATCTTTGCAGTAGACAGTTTAATTTGCCATTAACCAACATGTCTTTCTGTGCTGATTTTTGAGCAGGACCTGCAGCATTAACTGACATCTTATTTGTTCTCTCTAGACTAAGCCCATAAAGTACAGATTAAAATCACAATAAAACTTAACACGAGGCGGAATACAAGCGGTTTCAATGCGGACTATTGGAATCAGCAAGCTAGATACCCAATGTGAACAGTTCATCAATTTTTGCCACATAGTACTCAGTAGTAGATCATCACTAGTTTATAGCCACTTTCAATGCACTTTAAATATTAACCTATAACAGAAAACCAAAGGTAGAAGCAAAATGCATCCAATAGGTAAATCGCACAGCTGTCGAAAAGTAAACAAAATGCCAAAATAATGGCCAAGATTCAGCCATCGCTTATGACTCATGATTTTAACCCATCCTCTATAAGACCATAAAATAGCTGTTACAAGTTTCTACCCCATCTTTGTTTGATCATTGCTTTTACGAACCTCTGTAAGTTCCTGTATAGTTACACCATATGTCCTATGGGTAATTTTTTCATCCACGCCTGCAGACGCTGTTATAACAGGCTTCAAACTGGGTGGCAAAGGAACGCCTGTTTTCGCACACATCGCAGCTGCATTAGCTTTGGCAATTTCCAGGAGCTGAGCTTTGTCTGAAAGGGTAATTGGTAAATTCTTATAGTACTCAAATTGTAACAGTCACCATCTTTTTAATATCTAAAACCATAGGAGACACAAGATTAGAGTCTACCAAAAATAATCAGATTTCTAGAAGGGGCTTCATACACAAAACTAGATATCAAAGCATACTTACCAAGATCCGTGAGACGTTTAGGGGATCTGGCAGAGTCTATGGACATATCCCTGGATCTTGATCGCTTTCGACGAATGGGAGATCTACTGAAACTCTTCCTTCTTATAGGAGATCTCGATCGTCTCCTCCTCACTGGAGAATTGCATACGCTTGTTCTTCTAGCAGGAGATCTTGACTTTTTCCGTCTTGGAGGTGTTCGACTTTTCCGTCTTTGTTTGGCGCTGTAGTAGTCTTTAGATGAATCCTTAGAGCTAGACCTTTTTCTTCTCTTTTCAGCAGTTTTCTTGTCCCTTGACGAAGAGCGTGATCGTGTTTTTCTCTTACGTGAGATATCACTCTGGGAGGGACTCCGAGAGCGATCAGACTTTAACTGTTTGCCAGTCGGGGATTTCGATGCAGATTTAGATTTGGACCTCCTTTTTCTGGGGGCGGAAATAGAACGGGAGCGCTTCCTCTGAGAGGCAGATCGGGACCGTCTCCGGCGGGAGGCAGACGTGGAACGAGATCGTCTTTTTCTTGAAACAGATTGAGAACGGGAGTGCCGTTTGCGAGATGCAGGCAATGATGGGGATCTCTTTCTTTGAAACTCGGGTGATGGTGATCGTCTCCTACGAGTAGAGGGGGAAGAAGAGCGTCTCCTGCGATTGGTAGAGGGTGAAGGAGAACGTCTTCTGCGAGAAGAGGGGGAAGGAGAGCGTCTCCTGCGAGTGGAAGAGGGGGAAGGCGAGCGTCTCCTGCGAGTGGAAGAGGGGGAAGGAGAGCGTCTCCTGCGAGTGACAAAAGGGGAAGGGGAACGTCTCCTGCGAGTTCCAGAGGGCGAACGTCTCCTGCGAGTAGTAAGTGGTGAAGGGGATCGTCTTCTACGAGAAGCAGGCGGTGAAGGAGAGCGTCTCCTGCGAGAAGCTGAAATTGAGCGTCTCCTGCGAGTCACAGAAGGTGAAGGGGAACTTTTCTTACGATTTGCCGAAGAGGATGGGGAGCGCCTCCTACCAGGGGCTGATGGAGAACGAGACCGCCTACGAATCTCAGAGGGCGATCGAGAGCGTCTTCTATGACCCTTGCGCCCAACAGAAGACGATTTAGAACGCTTTCTAGGAGGTGATGCAGAACGAGACCGCCTTCTACTTCCAACAGAAGCTGACCTTGAAGATCTTTTGTGCACCACGCTTGTGGATTCCTTCCTTTTTACTGCAGGAGATCGTTTGTTGCTGTCAGTAGAAGCTGAGCGAGACTTACTTCTCCTTGATTTCACCAGAGACTTAGAATGTGACTTGGTCACTGATTTGGAGCGAGAACGTTTATTTTTTGAGACAGATTTAGATCTAGATCTTTTTCTGTCTATGGATCTTGAACATGCATGTTCTTGTCCACTTTTCAATTCTGAGATGGGATCTTCATTTTTAGACACAAGTTGAGACTCTGGACCTTCAGCATATGTAAGGGGCTTGGCCGATGAAATTTGCTTTGTAGATTCCAGAGAAATGTCATTTTGTATCAAAGGCAAAACATTTGATATTTCAGATTCAGAGGTATTCAACGTAGGAGAGCACTGTACTTCAGAAGAGTCAAAGATATTCAACAGAGAGGTTTGTTCAATTTTATCTTCACCCTTGGAAGTTAGACATTCGGAACTGTCTGAACCTATATCTAGTTTCACAACTTGTTGCTCATTTTCTACAGATTGCTGAATGTTTTCAAGAGTTGAAGAACGGGAAGAACCTGAGTACTCTTGGGTACAATCAATAACTGGAGATGGAACGGAATGATCTTGTAGAGTTCTGAAGGAGGTGTGTGCTCAGTCAAGTTAACTCAGAAGAAACTTCCTTAAAAAATGTAGTTGTGGATGAACAGTATCATTACAAGGCTCACATTTTTCTGGTGCTTCATTTATATCTAAGCATGCACTGTTACTACAGTCGTCTTCAGATTCCATTGAAGTCAAATCTATAGTTTTGTAGGGCTCATGATGGACAGTGGGCAAGTCATGGACCGGTAGTTCTTCCGTGGGTTCCACTTGTTGATTATGCAAGTCTATGGGCTGATCAGAATCGTAGGGCAATAGTTCAGGCGGTGCATGAAAAACTGAACCACCTTGTTCAGCAGAATAATCTGAAATACCGAGAAAAGCGTTTGCCGGTTGCTCTGAGTCATAAGGTAGAAGTTCCGGTGGAGGTTGTGAATTAAATGGAACTGGCTCAGATGAAGGTCCAGAACAAGTATCTGTAGGCTCATCAGAATCGTAAGGCAACAAGTCTGGTGGAGTCGTTGTAAAATGGTCAGTTTTAATACATTCCCCTTTATCCTCAGGTGTATGCTTTATACATTCAATAGATGAATCCATGGCTTGGTCAGGAGTCACACATTGTGGTCTATCTTGGTTTATATACGTTAAATCTAGTGGAAGTGATGAATTTTCAGTAGGCAATGGGGTTTCAACACATTTGTCAAGAGAGAATTCTTGCGATTGCAAAACATCAGTGTTTGAGCCCTCATCAGTTTTAATAGATTGGTCAAGACTTGCTTGGTTGATTATGGCAGAACATTCTGAGGACATGATCTGTTCAGAAATAGAAGACTGCTCTGGAAGAATAACATTGGTGCAATCAGGGTGATCTTTTGAAGGGGAGGGGCATAAGCTTTCTTGGGTTTCATGAAGCAAGACTGCATCTGTACTTGGAAAAACAGCGTCTGAGAGTTTATGGACTTCAGTTACAAGCAAATTGTCAGGAGAACCACATCTAGAAGCTTTACTTTCTTCTGTGTAAGAATGCTCAGTGACTGTTTCATGTTCATGTCTGTCTTGTAAAGCCATAATAATACAAGACGGATCTCCACTAGGCACATTTACGATGGTATCCATTTGGTCAAGGTCAGTTTTTGTGTCTTTAGCAGAAAAGTGCTTATATTCTGTTTCTGGTGCATGATCTTCATTAAGAGATTGATTATTTGTTTGTTGCGAGGATGGACTTTGAAGGTTTTCCTGAGGCTGAACTGTTGCATCATACATGTCTTCTTGCTCATAACTGAAGTGTTTAGGTTGTTGGGGAACTTCATTAATGGAACATAGTTCTTTCAACTCAGGTTTTTCATCTGGGACACAATGTTCACTTAGAAGCTCCTCATTACTGGTAATACATGATGAATCAAGCTTTGATCTATCAGGTGAAGTGCATAAATTCAGAGGCTTGGGGTCAGAGATGGAAATAGATTCATCTTGGTAAATTGTGTGAGAACTACAAGGCTCTTTAGTCAACTGGGCAGGGCTTATAGGGTCTTCCAAATGAGATTCTATGCAAGTTTCTTCTGATTGCCTTTCTGTCAAGAAACATTCTTCTGAAGTTGTCTCCTTGGGACTTAAACTGCTTTCCAATGAATAAGCGGTCATAAGACTAGGGCAAGGAACCTCTTGGAGGGATACACTTGTATTCAGTTTACTGAACTGAGAGTAATCAGAGTCAAATTTTTCATCTTGTTTCTTCGGTACCACTATTGTCTCAGAGTATTCTTGCAGTTGAGAAAAATCATTTTTGCCTTTTGAACCACCAGAACAGGATGAGTGTGTGTTTATATCTGGCGTATTCACTAAATCAATGTCACAATTAGTTTGTGGAAATGTCACAATGGGAGACGTTAACATATGCCCAGAAGCAGAACAGACATCAGGTGCTCCAGCAGGGCTGCCAGCATTTTCGGTTAAAACAGGACTCCTGCAAGGTTGACAAACTTCTTGGTTCTCTGCATCATGATAGGATTCATCTAGCCGTTGGTGATCTGGGCTAGCATATGGTTCAACTAGCTGTGGAGAATCTGGGCTAGCGTAAGGTTCGACTAGCTGAGGGTGATCTGGGCTGGTACATATTTCCACTGTAGGGAGGTCCTGTGGACAGGTGTGGGGTTCCTCCAACTGTAGATGTACTGGGCTACTGTAGGGTTCCACTAGCTGAGGGAGATCAGGGCTAGCATATGGTTCAACAAGACGAATTAGTTCTGGACTAGCAGAGCGTTCAGATGGGAATGGGATGATTACTTTCTGAGAAAGCTCTGGACTACAAACTCTAGTTTCCGTAAGGTTAGAAATAACATGGGTATTACGTTCCAGAGTTGTGGTAGAATTAAGAGAGGATTCACTCTGTGATAAGTTGTCAGGGCTTGCAACTTTGAGCAAGGTGTACTGTTCCTCTGCTGGCGTATGATCAAAAGAATACAATTTAGCCTGTAAATTATTGTGAGTCATGGAGTTTGTTAGATCAAGTGGATAAACGCCACTATCCTCATGGCGTTCAATAGATGATGCTTTGATAGGGCTAGATTGGGATTCCACACAAACTGCTTGGATAGGGCTGGATTGGGATTCAACAAAAACTGGTTGGATAGGGCTATATTGGGATCCAACACAAGCTGGTTGGATAGGGCTAGATTGTGATTCAACGTCAACTGCTAGGATAGGAATAGATTGGGATTCATCGCAAGCTTCTTGGATGGGGCTAGATTGGAATTCATCGCAAGCTGCTTGGATGGGGCTAAGTTGGGATTCATCGCAAGCTGCTTGGATGGGGCTAGGTTGGGATTCATCGCAAGCTGCTTGGATAGGGCTAGGTTGGGATTCATCGCAAGCTGCTTGGATAGGGCTAGGTTGGGATTCATCGCAAGCTGCTTGGATGGGGCTAGGTTGGGATTCATCGCAAGCTGCTTGGATGGGGCTAGGTTGGGATTCATCGCAAGCTGCTTGGATGGGGCTAGGTTGGGATTCATCGCAAGCTGCTTGGATGGGGCTAGGTTGGGATTCATCGCAAGCTGCTTGGATGGGGCTAGGTTGGGATTCATCGCAAGCTGCTTGGATGGGGCTAGGTTGGGATTCATCGCAAGCTGCTTGGATGGGGCTAGGTTGGGATTCATCGCAAGCTGCTTGGATGGGGCTAGGTTGGGATTCATCGCAAGCTGCTTGGATGGAGCTAGGTTGGGATTCATCGCAAGCTGCTTGGATGGAGCTAGGTTGGGATTCATCGCAAGCTGCTTGGATGGAGCTAGGTTGAGATTCATCACAAGCTGCTTGGACGGGACTAGACTGGGATTCATTGCAAACTGCTTGGACGGAGCTTGATTGGGATTCAACACAAACTGCTTGAATGGGGCTAGATTGGGATTCATCGCAAGCTGCTTGAATGGGGCTAGATTGGGATTCATCGTAAGTTGCTTTGATGGGGCTAGATTGGGATTCATCGTAAGTTGCTTTGATGGGGCTAGTTTGTGATTCATCGCAATCTGCTTGCATGGGGGTAGATTGGGATTCATCCCGAGCTGCTTGGATGGGGATAGACTGGGATTCAGCACAAGCTGCTTTAATGGGGCTAGACTGAGATTCAATGCAAGCTGCTTGAATAGGGCTAGATTGGGATTCATTGCAAGCTGGTTGGATGAGGCTGAATTGAGATTCAACACAAACTGCTTGGATAGGGCTAGACTGGGATTCAACAAAATATTCTTGGAGGTGGTTAGATTGGGATTCAACACAAGCTGTTTGGCTAGGTTTAGACTGAGATTCAACAAAAGATTCTTGGATGAGGTTAGATTGGGATTCAACACAAGCTGTTTGGCTAGGTTTAGACTGAGATGCAACAAAAATGTTACTGGAGCTAGAACGGATTTCACACTGTATGAAATCTTCTGAATCTTGTTCTTTTGTAGCAATAGATTCCACAGATAAGGAATGGGCAGCGTAGTCAGAACTCTCACAGGAAGAGAAAAGGACATCGGATGTTTGACACGTTTCACTAGTTGGAGGACATTCAGAGTCCATGGCAGGCTCTACTTGTGGGAGGCTAATTAGTAAGTTTGTAACTGGTTCCCGATTTAAATATAGTTCATCTTTGTCCCCCAAGCTGGTTTTATCATTCAATTCACTCGGCTGCGATGTCTCAAAACAATCCAGTGGAGATTGCTGCTCAGATGATATAGTTTCTTCCATTTTTACATTTTGCGAGGTATTATTGTTGGACTCAAATAAAGATTGCTGTTCAAAAGCATTGCATGAATTAGATTCTGTTTGATGCTCAGAAGACACAACAGGCTCTACAAAGTGTAAATCCTCAACTGACTCTTCAGGAGACAAAGACATATAGGCCTGTGTAGAAACAAAGTTAGACTGTTTTTGAGCTTCTGTTGCCACATCTGGCATAGGTACTATAGCAGCAACATCAGGTACAGGCATCTGTGCAGAAGCTGTGACATCGGGTAATGGAATTCCAGCTGCAACATCAGGCACAATTGTTGAACTTGCTACTGGCACCAGGGCTTCAGCAGCTACATCAGGCATTATATTATGTTCGTCCGAAGTTAAGTCATGTTCAGGAGGTACTTGGGCTTCAGCTACCATGTCAAAGCCAGGCACCTGTGCTTCAGCAGCTAAATCAGATCCAGGAACTTGGGCTTCAGCAGCAAGGTCAGAACCAGGAACTTGTGCTTCCGATGCAAGATCTGAGCCTGGGACTTGTGCTTCTGGCGCCAAATCAGCCCTTTGCATATGTGCTCCAGCAGTAAGGTCAGGTACAGTCCATTGTGCCGTTGCTGCCAAGTCTGGCACAGCCCACTGTGCTCCAGCACTCATATTAGTCATGGCCCACTGAGACCCTGCAGTGAGGTCCGGCACAGTCCATTGCGCTCCAGCAGTCAAGTCAGGCACTGCCCATTGTGCTCCAGTCGCTACATCGGGGACACCCCACTGTGTCCCAGCAGCAAGATCAGGCATAGACCACTGAGCTCCAACAGTCATATCATGCATGGGCCAGTGTGAACCAGCAGTTAGATCAGACATAGGCCACTGGGCACCAGGTCCCAAGTCTCCCATAGACCACTGGGTTCCTGCAGCAATATCAGGTACAGACCATGGTCCAGCAGACATATCATGCATGTGCCAATGGTTTGCAGACGTTAGGTCAGGTACAGATAACTGCGTCTCAGCAGCTAAGCTAGACACAGAAAGGTGCTCTGGAGGTGGTAGACTAGGCATATGCATTTGACTTCTTGCAGACATACTAGGTAGGGGTACCTCAGCCAGATTAGGTAGCGAGATCTGTCCAACATTACTCAAATGAGACAAAGAAGCCTGTGCTCTAGAAAAATGTGATAATGGTGTTCTGTTTGTTACATTAGGTAAAGGTAGCTGTTCTTTGGCCAGCTTTCCTGTTGATCCTTGTGACTTGGCTTGGGATAACTGTTTCTGAATAAGAGATTTTAATCCAATGCTGTGTTTAAAACCTGCTGGTTTTAACAAGGAACTTTTTTTCTGCAACAGTGGTAGTAGTGGTTGTGGCGAGGTCGATTTGCGTTTACTAACAGGGGACTTATCTTTCTGCTTGTTTTGTGATCGTGATCGTCTCCTTCGAAGAGGTGACAATGATTTTCTTTTCTTTGATAGAGAAGAAGAAAGTCTAGATGTTGACCTAGAACGTCGTCTGGAGGCTGAAAGAGAACGAGACCGCCGCCATCTTCCACGAGATCTGGAACGCTGCCACCTTGAACGTGATCTTGAAGGACTTCGTGGAGCTGGAGATCTTGAAAAAGAACGCCTCCTATTTCTTGAACGGGAAAGTCTTCTTGGGGTCACTGATCTTGAACTGGAACGAGAACGTTTTCTACGTAATGAAGACTTTGTGTTTTTCCAAGGGGCAGACCTTGAACGTGAGCGACTTCTTGATGACAATGATTTAGAATGCGATTTTCTCCTCCGGTTTGGAGATTTGGAACGAGATTTCTTTCTAGAACTAGTTGTTTTGGAGTGTAAATTTCTCTTTGATTCTGATCTACTACGTGATCTCCCTTTCCTTTCTGGGGACTTTGATGATCTCTTTTTTCGTGTTTTTGACTTAGAACGCGAGCTCCTCTGCTTTCCTAAAGTTTTCGAAGCCTCAGTCTTTTCAGATGATTTTGATCTGGAGCGTTTTCTTTTTCCTGACAATTTTGAAGTGGATCGTTTCTTCTTGCCCTTAGACTTGGATTGTGAGCGCCCCTTTCGTCCTCTTGATCTGGAGCGGGAGCGTTTTTTTCTGACTGACTTCGAGTGTGAGCTTTTCTTTCTAGATGTTGACTGGGACCGCCGTCTTCGAGATGTAGACTTTGATCGGGAACGGGAGCCATGTCCTCTATCTGCAGAAGGTGTTCGACTATGTTGAGCTACAGATCTTGAACGGTATTGTCGTTGCTTTATGTGTGGAAATGTGTGTTTTGTACTAGAGCCAGAATCATCTGCAGACTGGAGGTTATCGCCTTGCAAAATATCCTTCTCAGAATGCTGCGAAGACTGAAGGTCTGATTGGGATGGCTCAGCCGATTTACCCTGTAAGGACTCAACAGTGGAGCTAGACTTAGATTTTACACCAACACTGGCAGTATGTTGAGCACTTGTTAACTCCAAAGATGCCTTTGAACTAGTCTTTGACGTATCTGATGTAGATGCAGTGGTACTACGGATAATACCCAAGGAAGATGTGTTAACTTTAGAAACCTCTACATCAGATGAATCTTCCGATGTGCTACATAGTTGAGAGACACCGAGAGTCTTAACGGTCTTACTAAATTTGAATTGAACTGGCACGGAGATACCGGAGAGCTTCCCTGTCTCATGCAAAAATGGCTTAGGTGACAATTTTGGATCTTCCAAGGCCTTAATATTTCTGAAACCACTATAAGCAGGTTCAGTTTTCGACCTATGATCCTGCGTTTCTAGTTCAGTTTGCTTATCTTCTGTTGATGGCTGGAATGAACTTTCTTTAACACTATTTTCATGACTGTTGTGCTCATCAGTTACTGCATTTAGATTTATTTTATCATCTGCACTCTTATCAGGGTCTTTATTGGAAACAGAGTCAATCTGAGGCATATAATCACCAAAAGAATGTTTTTCATCAGTCTTTGAATTTGACACACTTTGAATCCCCACTTTTGCTTCTTCATTATTAAATTGATGACTATTAAACGAGCTGGAACACCATTTTTCATCACGCAAAACAGAGGAATTATGTTCCTTTGATTTACTACTTGCTTCTTCTAAATGACAGATGCCTTCACGATCGCTGATTCGGATACTGTTAGAACTCTCAAACTGTGCAGCGTCAACTTGCAAGATATTTTCCGCCTCAAGATTAGTACAGCCGTCATTCATACTATTAAAAGGAGATGGTTTACAGACATCTGTACAGTCTGATTCTGTGTTAGTGTTGGACTTTACTTCCTGTCTTTGTTCTTCCAAATTTTGTTTCGTGGAATCAGTCTTAGGCATCTCAATATTAGTAACTGGTTCTTTAGACCTTGCAATCTCATGATAATCTGCACAAGGTGGAACTGGACTTTTCTGAAAAGGAATTTCTGGAACTGACTTTTCTTTCTCATGGGTGGACTTTCTTTTAAGCAAGCTGCAAACTTTTGATTTATCTTCAGGTGGCTGAGGAGTCTTCATTTCATAAGATGAGGATACCAGCAAGTTTTTAGATTCTTCAATGAGAAAAGGACTAGCTTGATTGTCACTTATGTGCCCAATGGATACAATCTGTTCATCCTTCATCGGCCTTACTTCTGCTCTGTTGTTAATAGAGTGTGATAGTCTAGATTCAAGAGTTTCCTTCAAATTATCATTTACTACAAGTTCCTCATTTATAGCACAGGTTGGTGCACTGCCATTTTCTGTTTCTTTGGGTAGACATGGGTCATTTTTGGAATTCTGTTCTGAAGAGTTGGAAAAACTTTGTTCATTAATAAAACTGCTTTCAATTTGTTCCAATTCCGTTCTTTGAGAACCAACCTTACTAGTTTCCCGTTTTGATTTACTTCTCTTTCTTGAATTAGATTTGTCATCTATGGATTGCACCTCAAGTGTTTCTTTAGAGCAACTCGGTTTAATTACATCTTCATCCAAGGTTCGAGACTTTAAATTTGAATTGCCTTTATGATGGGAAAAATTGTCATTCAGAATACTTGTAGAGGCATCTTCCCCGACGACTTTCCAACTATTCGAGGAAATACTGCTCATGCTGGCAAGTACGGGAAGATTTCGGCTTTCATTTGTAATTAAACTATTGATCGAGATATTTTCTTGCCTACTGTATGATAAATCCAATTCTTTATTAGACGTTACTGGAGAAACATGTGATTTTGCTTCAGGAATAATATGTTCACTTGAAGAGCTTTTCAAAGGATCTATCTGATTTTCTGCACGCAGCTCTGATAAGTCTTGCTCATCTGCCGGACTAGGATGGTCAGAAACAGAACGTTTTTGAGATGGGCATTTTATCCCTGCTACATCAGTGTCAGTATATTGCACGTATTTGATGGATTCAGAATCTCTCAGTACCGCTATAGAGTTTGGCAAAGGATCAATACTTGACGACTGTATATTTGTGGACGTGGTGGTTTCGTTTACAGACTCTGATGCTTCATAAGCAAATTCTGGTTTTCCTTCGACGTTAGGTTTAGCGAGACACAAGGAATCTGTTAAGGGAACAGCCACTGATAGCTCATCACACAATTCAGACTTCTTGTAGTCAGGTGACTCTACGGTACAAGCGCTTGCCAGTAATGATAGTCCATATGACTTACAAACAGTTCCATCTTCTGTACTACTGCTTAAAGTATCTTGCTTTGGCTCATCATATGTCCTTAGATCTACAACCTTTGTATGATGCTCTGTATGATAATATGAACTCTCAAGCTCATAGGTTGTAGAGTTCTCAACTATATTGAAAACTTCTATTGACTGTTCTGAGCAATCAATGTGTGTGGGTGTTAAAGACGTTGGCTCTATATCCATGTCGCATTCTGTAGAAATGTCTTCATTAAATTCAGTATTAGAAGAAAAGCTTGGTTCCATTGGACACACCTCCACTTCAATATTGTCATCATTGCCTGGCATAGGTGCCGCAATATTGTCATCATTGCCTGGCATAGGTGCCGGAAGTGGCGAATTGGTTATTGACAGATATGAACTGTCATTTGATTCAGTCACTGTAGTCACATTAGGCAATTTCATTTCATCATGGCTTTCCACTGTAGATACATTTGGGTCAAGCGATTCCACAGTTGATTCAGAGTTGGGAAGCATCTTTTCGGTTATTGACACGCTACCAGGCATGTTTTCATCAGCAGAAGATTTGGACTGCAATGTAGGTTCATTTTCAATGGATTTTAAAATGGCAGACTCTGACTGGACTTTACCTGCTACTGACAAAAATGTTGATTTGTTTGCCCTTGTAACTGAAGTAGACCTCGACTTTCTTTTGCTTGCTGAGTAAGATGGTGACTTTTGTCTCTGTACACCAGAACGAGACACAGATCTAGGCCTCCTGGTGTTTGAACCTGTTCTTGACCGGCGTTTTCTGGACGCAGACCTCGACCTGCGCCTTCTGGATGCTGATCTTGATCTGCGTCTCCTGGAAGCCGACCTTGATCTGCGCCTTCTGGAAGCAGATCTTGATCTGCGCCTTCTGGTAGCAGAGGTAGACCTTGATTTGCGCCTTCTGGAGCCAGAACGTGATCTGCGTCTTCTGAATCTTGAGGTGGACCTCGACCTGCGCCTCCTGGAAGTTGAAGGAGACCTTGTCCTGCGTCTTCTGGAGGTCGAGGGGGACCTTGACCTGCGCCTCCTGGAAGCCGAGGGAGACCTCGACCTTCGTCTCCTAGAAATTGAAAGGGACCTCGACCTGCGTCTCCTAGAAACAGAGGGAGATCTTGATCTGCGCCTCCTGGAAATTGATGGAGACCTTGACTTGCGTCTTCTGGAGGCAGACCTAGATCTCTGTCTTTTAGAGGCCACAGCAGATCTTGACCTGCGTCTCCTTGTGAAAGAGCCAGATCTTGACTTGTGTCTTCTGGAACCTGAACCAGACTTAGATCTTTGTTTTCTGGAAGCTGCACCTGATCTGGACCTACGTTTTTGTACAGGTGAACGAGACTTAGACCTGCGCCTTCTGACAGGGGAGGATGTTTTTGACTTTTGCCTCCTAAGTGGAGAGGCTGACTTTGATTTCCGTTTTCTGGAAGGTGAGCTCGACTTTGAGCGAGTCCTTATGGCAGATTTCGATTTTCGTCTACTTGCTGATCTTGAACGCAGTTTGTGCTTACGACTCGTAGATCTTGATTTTCTCCTCCTATCAGCTGATCGCGATCTTGATCTTATTCTTTTAGCGTTAGATCTAGTCCTTGAATAACGCCATTTTTCAGCTGATCTTGATCTAGACCTGCGTCTCTTTCCAAGGGATCTTGTCCTCGACCTTCGTCTTCGTTCAATTGACACGGACCTTTGTCTGTTTCTTATTGACTTTGACCACCAACTCTTTATCGGTGATTTAGAGTAGCGCACAGGAGTATTAGAACGCGATCGTCTTCGCCTAATGGGAGATTTGGACTTTGATCGCCGCCTGTGGCCAATTGAGCTGGATCGAGACCTGTGCCTTTGTATGGCGGAGCTTGAACGCGATCTTTGTCTAGTAAGAGATTTTGAGCTAGCTTGGTTCTTTGGCACCTTTGTCGAGGACTTAGACCTTGATCGCATTTCTCTTGCTAAAGAATTCGACCTTGAACGCGATTTTGCTGTTGATTTTGATAGACTGTCACTAATTAATTTTGACTGTGGTGGCAATGGTGATGATGATATATTGTCAGACTGTTTAAGGATATCTTCAGTTCCTTCAGAACTTAATCTACTTTCCCCTGATTCAACACTTTTTTCTTCTGAATGTGCCAATTCTGGCTTGGGCAAAGATATTTCTTTTTGAGGGCTTCAATAGTTTCACAGTTTGCATGCGGTTTTTCATTCTTTTCATCAGTACATTCAATGTTTTCCTTTATTTGTTGAGTATTGATAACGGGTTCTTTTGAGGGTTCTGCCATTTCTACTTCACTGACGGGAAGATTTGAAGAAACTGGAAATTGCATTTCATTTGGACATTTTGGACCAAAAAACCCAGAATCAGTATCTAACTGGGGCCCAGTGGGAGGCTCTTTCATAATAGAGTCCACATTATCTTGAGCTCCCACTGAAGGCAAAGCATCAACATTCTCCACCGTTTGGGATGACAAAATATTAATTCTGTCTTGCTCTCTTGGAGGTGAAATGACTGGTTTCCAAGCAGACTTAATTTCTGAACTGACATTCTCTTGGTCCTCAACACTTGACGTAGATTTGGACCTCTTCTCGTTTTTCTCTTTTTTCTTTTTCTTCTTTTTCTTTTTGCTTTTGTGTTTTTTGTGCTTTTTCGACTTTTTCTTTGATGAATCCTTTTTTTCTTCTCATCCGAACTTAGGTCTGTTTTTAGGTCTTTCGCTTCGCTCTCCTTTTCAGGTGCTGAAAATAAAAATAAAAACAACATAAATTACGATGAAAACCAACTATATTAAAATAAAAAAAAATTTTTTCGGATTTGTCATGTCATTTTGTGATATTTTTTTTACATTTCAACACCCCCTGCATTGTGATTGACTGATATCACTGCAGGACCTATGGTGATGTCACGACCATGTGGTTTTAATGGGCGGAGCTAAGCCCAAAGGGTCTTTCACTTCAGGCCTGCTTAGCTCCACCCATTACAGTCACATGTTGTGACATAACCATAGGTCTTACAGTGATGTCAATTACAATGCAGGGGGCATGACGAAATTCAAAAAATATCATGAATGAACCTGAATGACAATAAGCAAAAGTGCCTCCCCTGTGACTGAAGCCAGGAATGTGTGTGTAATCACCTCCTCATAGGGTTTTTTTTTTTTTTTAACATAAATATATGGGATTTTGTTTTTAGAAAACCATACCAGTGATGCACATTACATCACTTTAATACATATTGGGGAAGTTTATATCAAACATGATCAGTTCCCCTTAACAACCCTCTCCCCCATACAAGAGTTTCAATGTGTCTATTCAATTGAATAGAGGCGCTGAGCCCTATACCAGATAAAAATTGCAGCTTCTGTCCAGTGTTATGCAAATTATGCACTGGAAGCTTTTTCTCGGGATTCTTGGGGATCTCAACTCTCTGGACCCTCTTAAGCTTTAAAGAAAACCTGTTAACTTCCCCAGGCCACCCACTCTACCATGCATTTATAGATCTCTATATATACCTCCTTACAAGCCCACTTTCGTGGATTAGTGATGCTCCAAAAAGTCAATTTTGGAACTGGCCTTGCTATATGCATATTAATGGGTGGTAGTCGTGGGGCACTGCTCTTGGTACGAGACAAAATATGTGAGAGCAACATCACCACCTGCTCTTTGCAAATCTCTGCCTCTTTGACAGTGTGCAGTAAGCTGGGTCTACACATTCCGAATACAACGGCCAACTGTACATGCCCAGGAAAGCAGCTGTGACACAGTGTAACGTGTAGTCTGCTTTGCAGTTTCTGTGAACTGCTCTGCAGTAATTAAATGGGAGTTAATTTCCTTTTGTACCTTTAGGGTTAACCTCTATGGCTCTGCAGTACTATATGCTGTTGACTGAATAAGGTGATATGGTAGAACCACTCCCCCAGCCTTTAACCCCTTAATGACCAATGAGAACTATACCAGTCATAGCTTCGAAATGTCACTGCATGTAAACACTTTATTTGGTCAAAGAAATGCATAAAATATCATTCTAAATTTACTACTAACATCAAGTCCAATATGTCATGAAAAATCAGTCTTGGAATGAAGAATTCCAGAGTTATAACCTCAAAGTGACACTGGTCAGAATTGCAAAAATGAGGCTTGCTCGTTAAGGGCTTAAGTTGTCCCATGACACATCAGCTGGTGTCGTCGAAAGTTCACTCATTCTTTGACCTGCGATGCTGTGTGCAGTATCTGCTGGAGCTTTCAGAAATGACCTTTTCCTTGGAGTTGCTGTGCCTATCCCAATCCCTGGGTGGAGTTGCTGTGTTTATCCTGGTCCCTAAGTGGAGGTGAGTGGGTTATTATAGCCTAGGGTTTGTCAGGAGCAGGGCAAGAGTGGACCCTCAGACATCTTCCCCTTTAGACATACTACTGCTGGGAACAGGGTCAGTTAGGGACCCCCAATCTAAGGGTCAGATTAGTTCTCCTGACTGACTTTAGGCCGTCACTGGCATCCTGCTACTATACCCAGTTACAAAATTTTAACAGGTCAACAGTAATGGCTGGCTGCATCCTGCGTCAGTCCTGCCTCATTGGGCATGTGCCGATGAAGCTGGGGAACGTTATCCTGGCTTCAATACTCATCACTAGGGAATAGAAATATACACAATTGGGAGGATACACTGCTATTGCAAACCAGGTCACTCATGCCCTCAGGGGTGTGATCATTTGATTAGCGATATGATTTGTATGGGGAAAGTAACACCCCCATGAAAATCACACTAATTAGAATATTGCAACTCTGGATGAATAATTGATTTTAAGCATATTAAATCAATAAGCCACAAAATGGGGTTGTTAGGAAGTATATAAAAGAACAGGGGTTTGGGGACGGCAATAAGGTCCCTTTCATCACCAGAAATAACCCTTTCGAAATACCAAAACACCTAAAAAAAGAGCCAGTAAAGGCTACTAAAATAAATGTGGTCCAGTGCCATGAAGACCTCAAAGTGGTAAGGAAAAAAAAAAAGCAAAATTGACAGCTATTGCTATCACTCATACACTGCAATATATGAACTGAGGACCCCAGGTATCAGAATAATGCTACCCAATAGAAAAAAAAAAACTATATAAAATAAACCTGCTGCACAGCTTTGTTTGGTTTTGTATGTTATTTTGGTTTGTGGCCAGGGCCAGAGTCAGGACATTCTTTGTTGGCAGAGTAAGACAGTTCTGTCCTTCAGCTCTCCATCTCCCACCGGAGCTCTGTAGCTCCAAAGCCTTTCATGTCCAGGGACTGGGCCAGTCTATATACCATAGTCTCAGTGCCTCCTATGTGATGTATATTCCGCAGTATCGTGCCTCCCGTATGATGGGTACATGGCAGTCTCGCCTATACAGAGCCTAGTGTGAGCGGGGGCAAAACTGATCGTGTTAGTACAACTTCAGCCAGTAATTTGATACATCGTTGAATTTAAGGTCTTTTTGCCTACATCATGCTGCTCTCAGGAGAGGTAGCCAAAACCTGCTGACAAGTTCCCATTAAAGGGGCCACAAGATATAAAAAAGATTTTAAAAGTTTTAGTTACAATTCAAAAAGCACATTTAAAAACACCACTTCAGTGTTTTTTTTTTCTTTTTTTATACTGCTGTAGTGGCACTTAAAAGGGCATACGAGATATTAAAAAAAATAAAATAAATGTGCTACCTACCTACTGTGCTTGGCAACCTACCTATTGTGCTTGGTGCTGTTCATTGCTGGTAAACAGCGGTCACAGACAGCTCCTGCTAGGGACAACATGGCGGGGTAAACAGAGCAGACACTTTTTCCGCTCTGGTTTGTGGAAGGGGCAGGAAAGCCAACCTCCTGCTGATTAACAGCAGATGCCCTGCTACCTGATTTGGGGAGTCTTTTCAGTAAGCATGACTCCCGTCTACAAAGAGAAGCCACCCCTCTTCTGACGTAACGTCAGCGGAAGCGGAGAAATCGCTGACAGCAGCGTTTTAAGACCGCTCCATGTCGACGGTGAGCGGCGGCAGGTGGGTGGAGCTGCCTGTATTAGTGCGTAGGCACAATTTTTTTTTCTTTATGGAGCAGCACGGTGTCTCAGTGGTTAGCACTGCAGACTTGCAGCGCTGGGGTCCTGGGTTCAAATCCCACCAAGGGCAAAACCTGCAAGGAGTTTGTATGGTCTCCCCTTGTTTGCGTGGGTTTCCTCCGGGCACTACGGTTTCCGCCAACAATGGAAAGACATACTGCTAGGATATTTACATTGTGAGCAGTGTGGACAGTATATAAAATGTATGTAAAGCGCTATAGAATTAATAGCACTATATAAATGAACATTATTATTTATTAATTATTATTATTATTATTACATTTAAACTCCCTGCCCATCATGTACTCACTTTTCGGCAGCTTCACCTTCAACTGACGCCACAATGGTCCTTTGGCGCTATCTTGTGGTCAGAACTTCTGCCAGAAGCTATGTCACAAGCACTCAATACAAATCTATGAGAGCTAGAATGAATTTCCTATAGATACGTATTGAAAAATTACCTCCGAAGCACTCCATGAAACACTGGAAAGTGCTCGCAGGTTACTTTTCACCGATGACCGATGGAGCAACAGCGATAGCAGGTGGAACCGCCGTAAGGTAAGTATCAAACAGTGGGCAGTGGACTTGCTTTAAACCCATGTAGTAACAATTTGATAAATTATATCAAATTTACAGGTATTAGTCTGCAAATATGGTATGTTGATGGCAAGAGATGCCCATACAGAATATCATATACTGAAACAATCACATTCAGAGCTGCTGACTGTGGGCCTGGTGGGGCAGCACACAACTAAATTTACCGTTATAAACAACGGACCCCATTGAAACCAATGTGCTCTGCATCCTAAGTGTGTGTGTGTTCTGGAAGACAATTCATCCAAGGTTGCAGCTCATTACCAGGATCCTGAGGTTTCACGATTTCCATGGGTACAGGCTCTGTGTCCTCAGGTTTTGTAACCGTTTCACTGCTTTCTTCGTTCTGTGCAACAACTGCAGAACTTTCAGGAGCTTCTTCAGTCTCCGGGGCAGTAACTTCACCATTATGAGAGCCTTCCATATTTTCACTAAGGAAACAAGAAGCAAATTATTAACACTATGACAAGGCAAGGCCACTAAAAATCTAAAATAAATCCACATATTTTATATATAATATAGTGCCTCGGCCTGGGGCAAGTGTAACTCGGAGGGTACCTTCACCACCCCCATTCTTTGATTTTCACACTTTAAGGACAAGGTCAGTGAGATTATGACAAAGTACCAAATTCTGAGGATTATAAAATGCACCCAAAGTATACAGCAGGAAAATAGAAAAAAAAAAAAGAATCATTTAATGTTAAAATGAGGGTCTGTCTTATATTCTGAGTATAGCTTACCAGAGGGAACAGCGCCAATGGAGTAGGGTCACAGTAGGTAGGGTCACTGCTGCAGGAAGTTGGCAGCAGCATCAGTGGGGCAATGCTGCGGGCCCTGGGCTCAGAGGAGGGGGTGTCACAGAGGCACCAGTTGAGCAACACTGCGACCAGGGTCTTGAAGAAGGCAGTGTCGCAATGTGGTCGCCATTGCTCTACCAGCAGTGTACTTTATAGATACTATAGGCCTCAGGAAAATGGCTGCAGAGACAGCGCATGCTTAGATAGAGATCTGGAGACTAGTTCTAATCTGTGCACAAGCCACCTCCCCAAGCCTGCAGCATCGCCCCAATCATCCGCCGCCGGTGACCCTGCCTCCTGTGACCATGCTCCACAGCTGCTACCCCTAGTCAGCTGTATCCATATTTTAAGACGCACTCCCATTTTACCCCCAATTTGAAGGGGGTGAAGTGTGTCTCATAATTTTTCCAAGCATGTATAAAAGCTCATATTTGTGGAATAACAATGGTGCGATTCAGGGGAGCGTATAAAACTTCGTTAACTCATTTGAATTGTGAAGGATTAGTGTAACAAAGTATCCCCCCTTCGACATATATATATAGTATTAAAGGCTGTCAAACTACAGCCACATTATAAGCCCCATGATTGCATTGTTAGGTGCAGACAAGCTAACCGAGGGGACCACCTCAGTCTGGCCTAAACCCCTAGTTAGCACGGTCACCATCATCTGCAGGATCTAAGGGATGAACGTCTGAGATCAGAGATAGCTTTTAAGCCAGCAGTTGGAGGCTCGGGTGTGTGGTATAGCAGAGCTTCAGCTGTGATATTCTCAGTGCTGTGGGCAGTAGGTAGATATATCTGTCATGGAGAGGAAAACAGCACCTGCTTGTGTCGTATCTCCGTAATGAGTGACAGGGGCTTAATGTGTTGCACGGTATGATCACGGCACTGTGTGGGAGCACAATTATTTCAGTTTGATAGGTGACAATTTACTTATCAGCTAGTGTCCAAATAGCTATGATCCACGGTGATCATCAGAATGGGGAATGTTAATCCCTGTTACAAAATGAAGTGGCAAGTCAGATGCCCGACTATCGCTGCAGTCATTCTCTATGGGGCTGGCATACACAGACTATTGCAGCACTCTGCTGTATGAAGTTGTGATCATGCAAATTCTGCAGATTTGCCAACACTTGGACCCCCCACCAGCCAACTTTATCACCTAACCAGCTGATACATTTTTTTTGTCGGCAAAGTCAAACTACCTTGCCAACAGCAGAAACAAAGCGACCCCATTCAGTAAATAAATCTAAAATCTCTAGAAAAAACTGCTGCTGTCATTTCACTGTTGCAATGGTAACATGTCGATGAAGGGGGCCAACTTACTCTACGCCAGTCTTCCCCTAGGAATTGTGTGAATGAATTGAACTTTACCTCGTCAGCATTGATTGGACATATATATATACATATATTCCACATATTTTGGGTTTGAAGCCAGGTACAACTAGGCAGCTGGGGGTTGGTGGCAGCCCGTACCTGTCTGCTGTACCTGGCTAGCACACAAAAATATGTCAAAGCCCACGGCAATTTTCTTTTAATGGTTAATTTAAAAAATAAACACAAACATTTGGGGAATGCATCTTTATTAACCCCTCAACCCTCATCTCTGTGCTGAACAGTCTCTGCTTCAGTGACCAAGGGGACGAACAAAGCTTCCATCTCCTTGGTCCCTGAAGGAGGGCCCAGAGTGCTGCTGCATCATAATGGGGGGTAACTCACGTCACCTGAGGACCGCTTAAGTCATGCCACCTTACCTGTCTTCAGGTGACCTGAGTTACACCCCCGTTACGATGCCGCAGCGCTCCGGGCTCTCCTTCAGCGACCACGGGGATAGAAGCTTTGTTTGTCCCCTTAGTCACTGATGAAGCAGAGCCTAGAGCATTCAGCACAGAGATGAGGGTCGAGGGGATAACGAAGATGCAGTCCCTAAATGTGTTTGTGTTTTTAGTTATATATTTTTTTTATGATTTAAAAAAAAAAAAAAAATTGCCGTGAGCGTCGCCATATTTTTGTATGCCAGCCAAGTACAGCAGACAGGTACGGGCTGCCCCCAACCCCACACTGCCTACTGGTACCCAGCTGGGAACCAGAAGTATAGGGAAGCCCTTTTCTTTAATTATTTCATGAATTTCATGAAATAATAAAAAAACAAAGAACAAAAAAAAAAAACCCATGGGCTTTGCCCTGTTTTGGTCACCAGCCGGTTACAACTGGGCAGCTGTGGGCTGGAATCCACAGCACGGGGTGGCCCAAGCTTTCTGTGACCCCCGACCCCCCCCCCCCCCTTCCCCGCTGCAAATTGCAGTCCACAGCAGACCCAGAAAATGGCGTGTTCATAGAAGCACCATCTTCTGGCGCTGTATCCGACTCGTATAACGGCCCTGGTGCCAGGTGGCTCACTGAGTAATAATGGGGTTAGGGCCAGCTTTGTATTAGTTGGCCCTAAGCCTGAAATTCTTGGGCATCACAATTAGTGACTTCATCTTTCCATCTTCCGGCGTACCCCAGGTTCGAGGGTGCTACGACGTCCAATCCGGATCAAATATCATCGGAGCGGTTTGAAAGACAGCAAACCTATCAGATCAATATCAGGCTCAAGGACCTGAATCAGCTGAAGCCAGCTAATTCAAACAATCAGCAGATGCTGATCAGCTAATCGTTTAGTCGACGGGAAAGCTGGCGGATGCGGTTACAAGGCTTCAACCCCAGCTTTGTCAATCAATCAGCTTCAGCTGATCGTTTGAAATAGCTGGCTTCAGCTGATTCAGGTCCTTGAGCCTGATATTGATCATCTGATCGGTTTGATGTATCTGCTGTTCATTTGAAATAGCCTGCGACTCGCTTCCAGGAATGGGAGAGGGCAGGAGTTGGAGGAAGAGGCGTAGGCGGGGAGCATGCATCAGCTGAGTGATTGTTTAAAAGCCGGCAGCTTTTTACCGCCGGCATTTAAACGATCATGCACCCGTTTCAAGCCTTTTCCTCAGCCCCCAGACCTCTTTTTTGGGTCCAGTAGACAATTACTCACATATCCCATTGACTTACATTGGACTCGCGAGTAATAGAAGTAAATCTCGTGAGTACAGAGTATCTCGAATACCCATACTATTCTGTGAGTAGCAATTAGTACCGAATATACTCGCTCATCCCTAGCCATAAGTTCTTTGTTCACAGATTGAGGGCAGCCAAGCTGATGTGATCTATTTTCATATTTTTTTGCATATTGTATGTACTGTTTTGCATATTTATATGTCACTTTTTATTTTCATATTCTATATCTTTTTTATTGTAAGCACTGTACCTTTTCTATTAAAGCTTAAAACTCTAAAGCATAACTGCCATTTAAAATTTTTTTGATAATAATGTAGAACAAGTTATTTTAATAAACTTTAATATACTGCATTACAAAATTCTGGTTGCAAACCATTAAAAATCCTTCTACAACGTGTCCCCTGTGCACCATGTGTGAATCAGACACGTTTTTTTTCCCAGTCACAGCAGTCTTCAGTGAATACAGGACTTTAGACTGGCTCAGGCGGTGCTAACAACATTCAGATGTCTGCAGGTTCAGATGCATCTGCAAAGTCATGTGACGCCCATGTTTAAACCCCGTTGAAACTTCTCTTCACCATAGGACTTACCGTATGCCTGCTGCATCACAACCCCGTCCAGGACTAATTTACCCATGCTGCGGGAATGTGTGATCTGTAAGCACATACCCTGACAGAAAATGGAGTGTGTCTTTCAAAGAGTGCCCATTATAACATAGGCGCTCAATGCTCACACTGCAGATGCATTCAAAACGCTGCAGTCCATCTGAGTGTGAAGGCAGCCTCAGAGCAGAGATGCTAAGCAACAACAGAGTTCAGGATCAGATAAGACTAGTTACTGCCAGAAATATGTGCCACAATGTCTGTGAACCCCTTGTCTTCTGGCTCCACACAGCTCAGGATATCTGTTAGCTCTTTCTCTGCTATCACATAACACTCAACTAATCCCCATGAGCTGGTGGACACTCCTACACAGACAGAAAATGCTGTTTTTCAAAATAGAGAAAAATGCAATATATTAGCTTCTATGTGACCCATCATTAACAACCAGTGCAGTTTTTTTTTTTTTTTTCAATGAGATGACATTTACACTAAGTTTGAACCTTGCATACTCTAAAAGAATCCATAGCCTAGGTAGCGTGTTATCTGACTGCAGACAGTAGCAGTAGTATTTCCAGGACTCATAGCCCATATGTATGTTCGGTGAGTGGTGGCAGCGTGTATGAAGCAGGTGCGTGGTCTATGTCGGGGTGTCATTTAGGCTCCCTCTCCGCAAAGGACAGAGGTTGAGTGCTAGATGGGGTTGAGCCTGCAAGTGTTAATCTAAGTCAGGGGTGTGAAGCAGGTACGTGACAGATGCATTTTAGACTGTTGCTTTTTTTTTTGAGACAATAGACAATGGTGTCAATGGAAAAAGCAGATCAGAAAAATGCAGTGTAAATTGCCATGCTCATTCTTTTTGAGAATCAGTTTTGAGCCAAAACACACAGCCCTGCAAAAGGTTGCGTCCGAATGACAAATCTTGAAAACTCAGACTTTGCTGGGAATCTCAGAAATTGATCTGTCTCACTGTACTGTACAAACGGATCCTCAAAAAATGCATCAAAAAAGTTGTGTGTGAATGTAGCCAAAAAGAGTGATAATTACACTAATAATATTCCGTATTTGTTTCTTCAGCTTCAATCATGGAATTTTTTCTTTTCATTTTATATTTTTATGGACAGGTGAAAAAAAAAGTGCTTAACTTTTACAATCTGTCCAAGAATTTCTGGATGGTTGGCAACCATACTTTGTTTACACCAGGAGATCAGACTATCATTACAGGTCACACATAAACCTGCGCTAATCTACAGTGGGAGCATGTTCTTTCCTCTATGCGTTTCTGCCTTATGATTGGGCAATGTCATACAGGGGTAAGAACATGTCTACAGTGAAAACACCCAAAAATTAACTCATTAGGTGTCAAATACTTTGAATACTAATATCTCAGCAATGGAGAGGCAAAGAGAGAAAAAAACTTTATTCTGCTTTGCAGTTACTATTACTTATGTGCAGTTCAACATGAAAAAAGCTGGTTTCACATTGGCGTACCGAGCGCAGCCAAACGTATGCGCACTGCGTTCATACGTTTAACATTGGAACGCATAGTAGCTGCGCACTCCAAACGCACCAAGTTGCATTTTTTGTGCGTTCGCGGGCGCTTGTTTTATCAGCATGCTACCGCAAGAGCACAAAAATGCATGGCTCTTAATAGATCTGCAGTGCACTCCGCATGACAGCGCAGGAGAACGCTGCGGATCACATTGAAATCTCTCCCGATGGCCGCCATTGATCTCCCGGGAGATCAGCTGGAGCAGCCGCTGATCTCCCGGGGACGGGCGCAGCTAATCTCCTGGCAGTGTCGGCGCGAGAGATTTGAAGAAACAGCTGTTTAAATCTCCGGTGTAAACATCACCTCTTCGGTGTCGGCGCAGGAAATTTAAACAGCTGTCAGATCAGCTGTTTCTCACACGCCGACACCATCGGGAGATCAGCAGTGGTCGGGAAGAGAAGATCTCCGCCGCTGATCTCCACCTCCTGGCCGCCACCGAGATCGCTGATTGGCTGGCCGGGCACCATACTGATGTAAAAGCATGCGGAGATTCTTTGCTGCGTTCACATCAGTCTGGCAGCGTTTGCATGCCCTCCGCATGCAGACACAAACGCCAGTGTGAAGGCTGTCGGTTCTGTTTAACACCTGCCATAATTCATTTATACATTTAAAAGCAACTGAATGACTGTTCAAATCAAGTACAGGTGCCCGGTGAGACTCTGGAGTCAGGAAACCAAACCTCCAATTCCACGGCCCTGGTGTGCGGTCAGTAATTTCCCTGAATATGACTCCACCAAAATGGACACCGGCTCCGACTCCACAGCCCTTTACTGCATCATGATGTGGACAAACATTTAAGAACATCTACCCTCCTACTTGTTTTCCATCTATCTCAGCCAACCTTCTTTGATTCACAAAGTACTCACTGATCTCAGGGAGACTATTAGCATTTTTCGTAATTCCCAGGGGGTAAATTCCCTTGTCACATCTTTAAACTCATAAAGAGCTGGATATTGAAAGGGCCACTTAATATGGTGGTTATGGTGGTTTCCGCAAGGAGCCACCCCATGGCTAGGTCCTTCCCTGGAGGGATATCTGGCTAGTCCTGTGTTGAGACTCCTAAACGAGGCTCCACGGACTCTATTTGCATATTCAACCTTCTTTGATTGACAGTTCTGGATTTGTACAGTCCTGTCTTTAAAGGGAATCAGTCACCAGGTTTTTGCTACCTGATCTGAGAGCAGCATGATGTAGGGAGAGACAATGATTCCAGGTGTGATTTAGTTAACTGGGCGCAGCTGTAAATGTAGCAGTGATCTAAAGGTCCCGTCACACTAGGCGATGTGACCAGCGACGTCGGAAGCGATGAGCGGGTGCCCGCTCGCTTCCGACGTCGCTGGTCACCTGTCACACAGAATCGCTGCGGCCGGTGATGCCGCAGCGATGCGGGCGGTGACATCCCTCGCTGGGCTGGGCTCAGCCCAGCGAGCGATCCGCAGCAACGCTGCGGTATAGGCTGGATCGCCTGTGACATCGCTCTGGCGATGTCACACGGCGCGATCCAGCCTTATCGCAGGTTGACAGGTTTACGGTTCTTCCCGTAAACCTGACAACCTGCGACCAGCGATAATTCGCGGTCGCGTTGCGCTGTCACACAGCGCGACGTCGCTGTGACGTCACTTTTTCGGCGATGTCGCTAGCGACGTCGCCTGGTGTGAAGCCACCTTTAGGCTGCATTAATACAGTGTTTTGCGAAGATCTGTTTTTAGTGCAGAAACTGCACCAAAAACAGATCCTCACAAAACGCAGCCTTGTGTGTGAATGCTGCTGCGGCAATTACTTGCCCCCATGCACTCCAACGGTGATCCCCCAGCGATATTCTCATTCTCAGAAGCAGCAGCATTCGATGCCTCTAGGACTCTGCATGTGGCTGAGTGACATGGCTCAGTCACATGGTGCAGTGCAAGGTCCTCTCACAGGTCCTGCAGTCTCCAGGATGAGAGGACATCGCTGGAGATCACTGTTGGGAGGTGAGTAAATAGTGCAGTAGATAATGCAAGAATAATTGACATGCTCGTTCTTTTTACGGATCAGTTCTTGAGCCCAAGAATAGATCCGTAAAAAACACTGCATCTGAATACAAATTATGAAATGCATTGACTTACCAGGGACAGTAAATGTCACTGCATTTTCACCACAATAGCCGTTCTGCCAAAAACACCTCAAAAATGGTGCAATTGTGCACTGTGTGAATGTAGACTAAAAGCCAACCTTACCCAACGCACTCATTTGCAGCTTTCCATGTGCTTTGTATATTGACAGTAAGCTTCTAAATCAGTGGTGGGGACAAGATTGGATCATGAGGCAATCTGGAAGGTGGTCCAGAAGTGTAAAGGGGGTGTCACACGCGTCAATGTCGTCAGTGAGATGATTGCTGACGACATTGACGGCTGATCGCTGGTGAGCTGTCACACAGGCAGACTCACCAGCGATCAGTGGACCAGCGACATCGTGGAAATGATTTAAATCTCGTTTCCACGATGTCTTGCTCCCGCTGCCAGCCTGCTGGAAGCGGGAGCAGGCTGGTCTCCAAGGTAAACTGCGGGTATCTAGGCAGCGCGCGCTGCCTAGATACCCGCAGTTTACCTTGGATACCAGCTCCCAGCGCTTGTGAGAGGCGCTGGGAGCTGGAATATCGCTACTCCCGGTGTCACACGCAGCGATGCTGCGTGTCCACCGGGCGACCATCGCCAGGTTTTAGGACAGGTTCTAAAACCTGGCGATCATCAACCAGCGATTTATCGCTGGTTGATTCAGTATGTCACACGCGTCAATATCGCTGCAACGTCACGTGCAGCCGTGATCGTGCAGTCGATATTGACGCGTGTGACATACCCTTAAATTTCCCACTGATAAAACACTGATTGTATTAACACAAAAGCGCACAGCCTAATAAGTGAAATTGCTGAAATCAGTGTCTCAGTCCCTGCTTCATGCTGTCCTCAAGACTAAATAGCAAAAACCTGACGACAAGATTTCCTGTAAATGGTACCACAAAAACATCTCAACTTATAATGAACCAGTTCTTTCACACAGTCAGTAAGTAGACAACAAAAAGATTGGTGTACAAACCTCACTAATGTGCAGGAACATTCAGATTCTAAAGCCTTTTTTTACTTTGTTATCCACTATATTTTTAACATTCTGCCAGCACTAGTGGTGCAAGTCCTTCATAAGGCTGCTTTCACATTGCAGTTTTTTCCCTGATCAGGTTTCATCAGGTTTGTGGGCAAAGCCAGGAGTGTCTCCAAAACCCAGAACAGGTGTCAATCTTTCAATTATACTCCAAGTTCCTCTCCTGGTTTTGGCACACGAACCTGATCAAGGAAAAAACTGCAGTGTGAAACCAGCCTCACTTTTCAGCATTCATTGCCCTATCATATTCCAATGGCCTACCTTCCTGAACCAAAAGCTTGAAGATCTTATGCCTATAGGCAGAGTCAAAGACAGTAGAGATGGAGCTTCCCGTTAAGACAGGGACCCGGCCCTCCGCCACCGGCTGCAGAGACCGGGACCCGGCCCTCCGCCACACCGGCTGCAGAGGAGACCGGGACCCGGCCCTCCGCCACCGGCTGCAGAGACCGGGACCCGGCCCTCCGCCACCGGCTGCAGAGACCGGGACCCGGCCCTCCGCCACCGGCTGCAGAGACAGGGACCCGGCCCTCCGCCACCGGCTGCAGAGACAGGGACCCGGCCCTCCGCCACCGGCTGCAGAGACAGGGACCCGGCCCTCCGCCACCGGCTGCAGAGACAGGGACCCGGCCCTCCGCCACCGGCTGCAGAGACAGGGACCCGGCCCTCCGCCACCGGCTGCAGAGACAGGGACCCGGCCCTCCGCCACCGGCTGCAGAGACAGGGACCCGGCCCTCCGCCACCGGCTGCAGAGACAGGGACCCGGCCCTCCGCCACCGGCTGCAGAGACAGGGACCCGGCCCTCCGCCACCGGCTGCAGAGACAGGGACCCGGCCCTCCGCCACCGGCTGCAGAGACAGGGACCCGGCCCTCCGCCACCGGCTGCAGAGACAGGGACCCGGCCCTCCGCCACCGGCTGCAGAGACAGGGACCCGGCCCTCCGCCACCGGCTGCAGAGACAGGGACCCGGCCCTCCGCCACCGGCTGCAGAGACAGGGACCCGGCCCTCCGCCACCGGCTGCAGAGACAGGGACCCGGCCCTCCGCCACCGGCTGCAGAGACAGGGACCCGGCCCTCCGCCACCGGCTGCAGAGACAGGGACCCGGCCCTCCGCCACCGGCTGCAGAGACAGGGACCCGGCCCTCCGCCACCGGCTGCAGAGACAGGGACCCGGCCCTCCGCCACCGGCTGCAGAGACAGGGACCCGGCCCTCCGCCACCGGCTGCAGAGACAGGGACCCGGCCCCGCTTCCTGAAATATGTCTCAGCATCTAGAAACAGATTACAATTGACAAGTCATTGGTAGGCAAGTTACACAAAAGAGACACCTAGCTACCAACACATTGGGAGTGATATCTGGGGGATAAGACAACAATTTTACATGTTTTCCATACCTCTCATAATTCAATGAAGGGATCTTTAAAGAGTGAATACATAGTGGCTCCTAGAAAGCTGGTTGAGGGTATATGACCATGCTAATACACAGACTAATGTCGATGAAAAAGGATTTTAACAAAAAATTATTTTGACTGGCCATTGGCCACAGACAGCCTGTCCTTGGCAGAACGTTTGGAGCAAGATCTTTGGTTCCTCGCTCCGGTATCACGGAACATGCAGTCAGTATGAACGACTAATAGCCAATATGGACTGATGGGTGTTACAGTAGCATTACAGTAACGATCATTTACCAGATTATCATTTGCCCAAAGATTACTCAAGAACCAATTTTCTACCCGATGTCTCCTTAAATTGCGTTTTACCAAGAATACAAGTTGGGCTACGTTCACACAGTGTATTTTTTTGTATTTACACAGCGCTTTTTAGCACTGTGTAAATGCCGTGAACGCAGCTCCATTAACATGTTCCGTCTTTATGCGGATGCGTTTTGCTGCAAAGTACATCCGTGGAAGAAAAGAACATGTCAAATCTTTGCACTTTTTACTTACCTAGCCACACTCCCATGGTGATCGGTCCTCTTCCTGACACCGTAGACCTGGAGCAGGACCTTAAACAGCACCATATGACTGAGTGATGTCACCGGTCACATGGTGCTTCCAGGTCCTAGAGCCCACGCTCGCTGCAGGCCGGCAGGGGCTCATAAGACACCGGCGGTCACCGAGGGAGCACAGTGAGGCAAGTATAAAGCGCAGGGGAGAAGCATAGGCCCGTTCACACACAGAACGCTGCGTTCTGGGAGGATGCACTCTTGGTGCAGTTTTGCACCAAAAGTGCATCCTCACAAATATGCTGTGTGTGAACGCAGCCTTAAGATAACTTTTCCATAGATAATTTCCATAGATAAGGATCTGGACTGTTGTGTCCCCCATAAAACCAAACAATGGTGCTCGGAGAGCAGCTTAAAGGGAGTAGAAGTCGAGCCCGTGCACCTCCACTAATTCTGCTAAAATTTCTGCGTTTCAGAGTTATGTTTTCAGGATAAGGATTTAAAGTGAACCTGTCACCAGTTTTGGGGGTTATAAATCCTGCCCACCACCTTTAACATGATGAAACCGGGGTTCTTATAACCCCTTTATATCCCCAGATGTCCCCTGCGTACCTCATAAAAACTTTTAAACTGTCCCGTGCCGTATGCGAATTACTTGTTAAGGGTCATATGGGGTTTGTACATTGCGGTCAACACAGCCCGCTGCATGAAAAACCTGCCTCTCCTGACTGTATACAAGTGTATGAAATTGTGACGTCATTCACGAGTCTTGCCCCTGCGCAGTGGCGCCTCACTCGCCTAACAGCCAGTGTTTACACTGCACAGGCACGATACATCGGGCACTGTGCAGCTTATGTAGAGACAGATGTTTCGGGCCTTCGCAGTGGAAACACTGGCTCTACAATAGGACACATTGAGGCACGAGACATGGGAAATGTGTGGATGATGTAGCTGTCATTCAAATTCAAATGAGCGTTATTGGCAGGACTAAATACATATTAGTATTGCCAAAGCAAATGGTAAAAATAGGGGGATGGGGGTAGGTAGGCATATAGAGGTCCAGAATATATCAAGATCCTTTTAGAGGGTAGGGGCTTGTCCAGGGTGGGGTATAGAGGTCCATGGAATGACAAGCTCTTCGTTACACTTTCATACACAGAAGGGGAAAGCTTTCCATGCAGCGGGGCGGACCTCAATCTGCAGACCCCCATATGACCCTTAAAAACTAATTAGCATACAGTGCCTGACAGATTAAGTCATTTTATGAGGTATGCAAAGGGAGATCTCTGGAGATCAATTTCATCATATTTAAGGTGGTGGGCAGGGTTTACAATTCCCATAACTGCTGACAGGATCACTTTAAAAGTCAGATCTTTTTTGGATATTTATTCTGACTAGTCAAATAATATAAATATATACATAATACATACAAGCTGTCACCAGATGGCTCGGAAGATAATAGCACCAGTCCTTCGGGTTTTACTTCTCCGTCATATCAGCAGAATGGTAACAGCCAACTTATGTCAGTAATAGTGATAACGTGCCAGTAAAAACACAGTAGGATCCAAATACACATGTAATGCACAGGAGCTCTCCAATAACATGTAATTACAGTCATTATCCCGCATTTATTCTCGTGTGTTTCTATCAGTAGATATGTCATTCAGGTTCTCTTATCACTTCTTGTAAATAAGGTTTGCTGAGCAGCACAAAAATAAAAGTGCACCGAAGTTTAGGAGCAGGTATTGTCCACTAGACTGGCTGCTGGGGTCATGATGTACCTCCCACACACAACCCACATCGAAATTTCACTGCAGCAGAGCAAAAGGGAGGCACAACAGGGCAAGATGAAACACTAGGAAAATAGACATGAGGAAGATTCAGCTACAGCTACACAGTGACTTGGAGCCAATGGACAACCCCTTCTCATTCCCCATGTGGGCCACCACAAGAATAATAAAGCCTATACTCATCTCCAGTGCAGACACAGCCCCAGAGATGTCAAAAGTCATGTTACTAGGGCTCAGGTGATATTGATTGCAGCAGGGCTGTGGAGTCAGAGTCAACTCCGACTCTTCAATGTCCCTGAATTCGACTCCACCAAAATGGACACTGACTCCATGACTCCGATTCCACAATCAGGGCTGTAAAGTCAGTAAGCCAAACATCCGACTCAGCCTCCTCAATTTCCCTGAATCCAACTCCACTCAGTAACACCTGCCATCTCCTATCTCAATGGGAAAGTCTTCACTGAATACTGATTTTACCCAAGAATTGAGATTTTTGGTAATGATCCATCAATTCTGGCAGAAAAAGAAGAACATTGGTCTGATCTAATATATAAAGCTGAGTGTGTGTAAGTATGTATCAAGCTCCCCCCACTCCACATAGCTTTGTAGAGTGGGCAGGGCTATGCTGCGTAAGCGAAGCCGAGTATGTATCAAGCCCTGCCCACTCCACAACCTCACACATTCTGCATAGCCCCACCCACTCCGCATTGCCACACGCATTCCACATAGCCATGCCCACTTCACAGCCTGCATCTCCAGATGTCCCTGCCTCCTCCATATAGTCCCGGGGTGGGTGGGGCTATGTGGAGGGGTGGAACTATGAAGGGGTGAGGCTATATGTGGGGCGGCACTATGAAAGGGGCAGGGCTACAGTGAAGGGAGGTGCTATGTGTAGAGGGGAGCTATGAAGGGGCGTGGCTACGATACATACACAGATACATTACCATATACAGTGATATTACCATATATGGGCAAAATTACCATATAATAGCAATAAGACCATATATGGGCATTACGCCCAGGCAATGTCAGGATATACAGCTAGTAAAATATATTACAAGGTTGCTTATTTTCATGTGGCTATTGATTTATGAAAACTATGGTTATGCATGAAGTATTGAAATGCCTTCTAAGGTCTATTATAACCCTATGGTGGGGTACAATGTGTGAAAAACTAAACTAATTTAAGATAAATTCCCATGGAAAGGTTGGCATTTTAAAATGTATTTTAGCTTTGTCTTCTGGTCGTGACTGAACATAAAATAAAGGTAGACATATTTGTATGTAATTTTTCCTCGTATCAAAAAAAAATTTAAAAAAATTATGGAATGAAAAGTAAAAATACTTTCTATATTGGGAGCAAGACAAAAAAAAATAATTATTTGGATTTCTAAATCAGAATTAAACAAAAAGTCTTCAAAATGTGCCCAGCTGTATATGTGGGAAAATGCCCTGGTCTTATGCCCGTTAATTTATGTTGCTTACAATGTGTAATAAAGAGAATTTTGTTTACGTACCGTAAATTCTTTTTTCTTTAATCATCAATGGGAGACCCAGACAATGGGGTTTAGGGCTCTGCCCTCCGGAGGTCACACTAGGTACTACAAGTTTGTAGACACCGCCTCCTCCGCTTATAAACCCCCACCGTAGGAGACATCCTCAGTTTAGTCCATAAGCTGCGAGGAGAAAATAAACCACACCCGAAACATCGGGAAGAATGCCGTGCACAGACGGTGTAACAACCCGGAAAAAACGCTGTCTCAACAGAGAACAGAGCAAATGCAAAACATGCAAAGGAACGACTGGGTGGGTGCTGGGTCTCCCATTGATGATTAAAGAAAAAAGAATTTACGGTACGTAAACAAAATTCTCTTTTTTCTGGTCATCATAATGGGAGACCCAGACAATGGGGATGTCCTAAAGCAATACCCCAGGGCGGGAAGAGTTCCTCAACAAGACGGATAACACATGGTTCCCTTTAAAGGTGGGCAACCGCCGCCTGGAGAACCCGCCTGCCCAAACTCGCATCCGCAGAGGCATGGGCATGCACCATATAGTGCTTAGAGAAAGTGTGCAGGCTGGACCAAGTGGCCGCCTGACACACCTGTAGAGCAGACGCTCTATGTCGCAAGGCCCAGGAGGCACCTACAGCTCTAGTAGAGTGTGCCTTCAAACCCACCGGGAGAGGCAAACCAGAAGACCGGTAAGCCTCCTGAATGGGAGCCTTGATCCATCTGGCCAAGGTCGACTTCGAGGCCGCGGACCCCTTACAGCGACCCATCGTGAGGACAAATAAGGAATCCGAACTCCTAAAGGAGGCGGTCCTGGACACATAAATGCGTACAGCCCTCACGAGATCCAGAGTATGGAGGTCGCGCTCAACCTGATGAACGGGAGCGGGGCAAAATGATGGGAGAACAATCTCCTGGTTTAGGTGAAACGTTGACACCACCTTCGGCAAGAATTCTGGCCGAGGGCGCAACACCACCTTGTCTTGGTGAACCACCAGAAAGGGTGACTTGCACGAAAGTGCAGCCAATTCTGAGACCCTTCTCAGGGACGTAATTGCCACCAGAAAGACCACTTTCTGGGACAGACGAGAGAGAGAGATGTCTCTCAGTGGCTCAAACGGCGGTTTCTGCAGAGCCGCCAGGACCATGTTGAGGTCCCAAGGGTCCAGAGGTCGCCTGTAAGGCGGAACCACTCGAGATACCCCCTGCAGAAATTGACGGACCTTCGGGAGGAGCGCCAGGCGCCTGTCAAACAGCACTGAAAGTGCTGATACTTGACCTTTCAGAGAGCCAAGGGATAATCCCAACTCCAACCCCGACTGTAGGAACGCCAACAATGTCGGGATGGACAATAGCCACGGTGAGCGTCCACCAGAGGCACACCAGGAGAAAAAGATTTTCCACGTTCTGTGGTATATCTTCCTGGAAACAGGTTTCCTAGCCCTATTCATAGTGGCAACCACTGTAGGAGAGAAGCCTCTGGATGTCAGCAGCCAGGCCTCAAGAGCCATGCAGTCAATCTGAGGGCCCTGGAATTGAGGTGGAAGAATGGGCCTTGCGCGAGTAGATCTGCGCGTTCTGGAAGAGCCCACCGGTGTCCGCCTGACAGTTGCCACAGGTCCGGGTACCAGGACCTCCTGGGCCAATCTGGAGCCACTAGAATGGCTACTCTGCATTCCATCCTGATTTTCCACAGGACCCTGGGAATCAGAGCCAGAGGCGGGAACACATATGGCAGCTGGAAGCTGGACCAACTCAGGATCAGGGCATCCGCCCCCAGAGACTGAGGATCCCACGATCTTGCCATGTATTGGGGCACCTGATGATTCAGCCGTGAGGCCATCAGATCCACGTCCGGAGTGCCCCATCTGCCGCAGATGTCCCGGAAGACGTCTGGATGTAGAGACCACTCTCCGGCGTCCATGCCCTGTCGGCTCAGGTAGTCGGCCTCCCAGTTCTCGACCCCTGGGATGTGAACTGCGGAGATCAGGCAGCCGTTTTCCTCCACCCAGGCTAGAATGCGGTGGACTTCGGCGAGGGCCTGAGCACTTCTGGTCCCTCCCTGATGATTTATGTAGGCGACGGCCGTCGCATTGTCGGACTGCACCCGAATGGGGTGTCCTGACAGGAATTTCTGAAACGCCAGGAGCGCCAGATAGACCGCCTTGATCTCCAGCACGTTGATTTGCAATGCCGACTCCGACTGAGTCCAGAGGCCTTGAGCCCTGTGGTGCAAGAACACCGCACCCCAGCCCTTCAGACTGGCGTCTGTGGTCACCACTAACCATGACGGTTTTAGAAAGGACCGGCCTCGTGACAGGTGACGTGGCTGGAGCCACCACTGCAGGGAGTCCCTGGTCGGTTGTGACAGTGTCACCAGCCGATTCAGCGAGATCGTCCTCTTGTCCCATCTGCGAAGAATCTCCAGCTGGAGAGGACGGAGGCGAAACTGTGCGAACGGCACCGCCTCTATCGCCGCTACCATGCGTCCCACCAGTCTCATCAATACCCGTAGGGATGATTGTGGTGATAGGAGGACATTCTGCACTCCTGAGTGGATCGCTAGCTGTTTGGCTTGAGGTAGGGACACCAGGGCTGAGTCCGTGTGGAAGTCCATGCCCAGATACGTCAATGACTGGGTCGGAACCAGGGTCGACTTTTGAATGTTGAGAAGCCACCCGAAATGTTCCAGAGACTTCATGGTCGCCTCCAGGCTCACCCGACAAAGGTCTTCCGATGGCGCCCTGACCAGCAGGTCGTCCAAATAGGGTATGACGGCGTGTCCCTGCACATGCAGGAGAGCCATCATGGAGGCCATCACCTTTGTGAACACCCGCGGTGCCGAGGCTAGCCCGAATGGCAGTGCCACAAATTGGAAGTGCTCTTCCCCCACTGCGAATCTCAACCAGCGCTGATGAGCTGGTGCAATGGGCACGTGAAGGTAAGCGTCCCTGATATCGATGGACGCTAGGAAGTCTCCCTGCGACACAGCCGCGATCACGGAGCGCAGGGATTCCATGCGGAACTTCCGAACCAACACGTGACGGTTGAACAACTTGAGGTCCAAAACCGGGCGAAAAGAGCCGTCCTTCTTTGGGACAATAAAGAGGTTGGAGTAAAAACCCCTGAACCTCTCTTCCGTGGGCACTGGGACCACCACTCCGTCTCTGCGGAGTCCCTCCAACACCAGGTGAAAAGCCTGAGCCTTTTCTGGAGATGGAACCGACCGATGGAATCGGGGTATTGGTTTTGACGTCAGCTCTATCCTGTAACCTCTTGAGACTACGTCTCGAACCCACTGGTCTTGAACGTGAAGGAGCCACCTGTCCTGAAATCGAGACAGGCGTCCCCCACCTGTGGGGAGGCAGGACGAGAGAGCGAGTCATGTCGAGGCGGGCTTGGGGGTGGCAGCCGCTGCCCCCGCCGGCTTCTTCTGACGACTCTTGGAACGCCACTGAGTAGCAGGCTTGCCCCCTCGGTCCGAGCGAGCGGACGTCGTTGATGACTGTGAGCTGGAGCGAAAGGACCACTGCTTAGGGTTCCTTTTCACGGTATACCGTGGCTTAGGCTTATTCTGCGGGATCTTAGACTCAGCAGAATCCTTTATCAACTTGTCCAGCTCGGTGCCAAAAAGCCTGTCACCAGCGAATGGAAGATTCTGCAAAATCTTCTTAGATGTGGTATCTGAGTCCCAAAGACGCAGCCACAACAGCCTGCGGATCGCAATTGCATTGGCGGAGGCCACAGCAGAGCGAGTGGCAGTTTCCAAAGTTGCCGTCCTGGCGTAATCCGCATAAGCCCTTGCTCTGTCGGTAAGCGCCAGGACCTCTGGACTGGACCTAGCTAGTTCAGTGATACCATCCAAGCAGGTGGTAATCGCTTGTAGGGTCCAGACCGCGGCAAAATTAGGGGCAAAGGAAGACCCCACAGCCTCATAGGAAGACTTGGCGAGTTGCTCGACCTGTCTATCAGTAGCATCCTTCAATGAGGAGCTATCAGAGGCAGAAAACAAGGAGCGTGCAGCAATCCTGGTCATGGAAGCGTCCACCTTTGGAGACTGCGACCATTCCTGAAGCACCTCCTGGGGAAAGGGAAAGCGATTGTCCTTGGTTTACGGACATAACGCCGCCCAGGATGTAACCTGGGTGCTCTAATCACCCTTCCAAAATTAGTGTGGTCCATGAAGGATCCACTTGGTCTGGCCTCCGGCCGCAGCCATTGATAGACCTCTTTGGGGTGTACAGTCACCTCCTCAGGAGGAGTGACAAGACGCAATGTCTCATTGATGGAGGACACCAGATCCTCCACCCCATCTGGAGGTTCAGACACAGACCCGAGAGTGGAACCCCCATCATCTTCCTCACCATCAGAGGAACGCTCCTCCTCAGAGAGAGCCTGGAGCTCGGGAGAAGCCTCACGAGCTCGCTTAGAGGGTCTCACAGTAGAAGTAAGAGACACCCGGGGGTAACTGGGAGGAGTAGCTGGGTTTTCCAGTCTCCTATGAAGTGCCTCCAGGGATTGCGACATGGAGGACATCTGGGACAGCAGGGATTCATTGATCCTATTCTGCATTTCCCATGGCCCTGGGATCACCTGAACCTCAGGGTATAATCCCGGATTTGCAGACTCAGTAGTGGCAGTCCGTGCCTCTGGGCGTCCACAGTTATTGCAGGACCCCTCCACCAGTGTCCCTTTGCATGTAGCACAGGTAATGGTGACCACCGCCGCCTTAGCAGCATGCTTCCCAACTGAGGACATCGCCACAGTGGGGAGAAATATAAGCCAATTTGTCACAGAAAACAAACCGGGAAACCCGGTGGCTTACCGACCGCAGTAAAGCGGTAGGAGGAAGCGGTGTGTGTGTGTGACCTCCGCGAGTTCCGGTCTCCCCTGAAGTGCCGACACGTGCTGCCGATAGATCCCAGCCGGGAAGTGAGGGAGAAGATGGCCGCCGAGAGCAAAGTCGTGGGCGGCGCCGAGAACACGCGGGAAGCACACACACACGCCCATCGGTGATGTCACCGCAAGGGCTGCTTCCCATCCTCCAGGCAGCCTCATTAATGGAGGTGACTAGAGCCCGCAGCGCGGGAAAGTGTGAATAGCACATACACACACAGACTGTCAGCATATACAAACACCTGCAGTCCACAGCCGCAGCCCCTGTGATACACAGGGCGGTCAGCCAGGGTGACCCCAGCACGGGGCACACCGACAGAACCGCGGACCCGAGGGTACGCGCGGTCTGAGTGTCAGGACACATTAAAGTGTCCGACACTACCCCCAGGCACACAGGAGACGCACGGGCCTCAGTGCCTGTCAGGTCTGTAAGCACCATTTAGGGAGGCCTCGGACGGGGGTGCAGCACCAGTCTGGAGTGTAAGCACCATTTAGGGAGGCCTCAGACTGGGCTGGCTCCAGTCCGGTCTGTAAGCACCATTTAGGGAGGCCTCGGACGGAGCGGAGCTGTGCAAGGCTCCCAACTCCCATTCTCCAGAGCCCCCAGAAGGGATGGAAAAAGGAGTGCGACAGCGTACCGGGAGAACACAGAGTGTCCAGGCATTTTGCCCTCCGGTACCTCCACCTGCGTGTTCCACAAAGGGTGAGCGGGGAGACTGTCGAGGGTCCCCGACGGGGACCATTTTACCTTGTCTTCAGACGCCATCACGTAAGCTGTGAGAATGCAGTGAAGTGCAAGCAAAGCGTGATCCTCCGAGCACACTAAGTTTAAAACTGAGGATGTCTCCTACGGTGGGGGTTTATAAGCGGAGGAGGCGGTGTCTACAAACTTGTAGTACCTAGTGTGACCTCCGGAGGGCAGAGCCCTAAACCCCATTGTCTGGGTCTCCCATTATGATGACCAGAAAAAGATTTATTTTAGAGTGTTTTATTACTTTTATACAAAAGTACTTTTGGAAATGGCTGTGGCTATTATTAGGGTAGAGGCCATGAGGGCAATCCCTCGGATGCCACCTAGATGAGTGTTCCAGCTAATATGCACCCTTGATGGTAATGTCTGCTGTATGCAGAATGACCCAGATACCTGCATGTAATTGTGACCTACAGAGCAGAGTAATACTGAATATAACCAGGGCTCAGCGTGATAACTGTGCTTGGACTTTGTACTCCGCACCTTTACTAGCCGCCTCTGCAAACGGCCATCATACTGTATGTGGAAATGTGAAGGTAAATAACAGAGCAAAACACACAAAGGATTAAGACTAAGGTTCATAAAGCTCCTAACAAAACGGTCACATCTTGATTTGCCCAAACATACAACGTTCATGCCAGAATTTTTGCTCTCACCATCCTGATCTGTTTTATACTAATGAAACCTATTTGGTAACCTGCCAATTTTTTGAGGTGGTAAAAAAGTTGCAATCAAGGCAGTCCAAAATGTGAAATTATGACATTGCCGAAAGATGGATAACACCCCCAATTTAATAACATATACCCCCAATGTGCCCTCCTGAATACAGCAGACATTTCCATGTCTTCAAATAAAATTAGAAGATGGAGAAACACGGCATAATCCTGTGAGTTTTCGCTGTTCTATATATCCACCATCTTTACTAAGGGTGCACGGGTCCCAGAATAATTGCACCTCCTTGTAAATGGTAGGTATACTAGATAAAAAGGGCCCCTCTATCTGTGAAATCATGAAGGATTAAAGGGGTTTTCCCACAAAGTTAAGTTTATTGTTCATTTCAATCAATAGATCTCGGAATAATGATAATTTCCACAACTGGATTTCTTTAATAAATTGTTCTTGTGAGGAGATAATGTGAGGCTACTTTCATATCAGTGTTCTATTTTTTAATCTGGCACAGATTCAGTATTTCACCTTTAATGGTGGCTGGTAACATCCAATTGCTTCAGGTTGCTACCAGATCAGGTTGGATGCGTTTTTTCAACTAGTTCAAAAGACATTGCATGCAACGTTTTTTGTACTTGGTAAAAAAAAAAAAAAAGAAAAAAGCATCTTGACGGATCCGGAATCGATTGTAATGGAAATAAATGTAAAACTGGATCTGGTAAAACTAGATCTGGCATGTCCACTGAGCATCTGTGGTATCGTCACATCACAAAGTTCAAGCTCCATACATTTAAGTGTTCGGGCAAAGACCTCAAACACAGACTTCAATGAGAAACCAGTGAATAAAGCATTACACTCACCTGTCATACCGCTGTGATCACTTCCGGCCGCTCATTAGCCTCATGAAATCACAGACGCCCACTATCTGTGACAGTGTCTGTGACTGGCTGTTGCACACAATGGGTGGGGTGCAACAGCCAACAATTACAGACGCTATCACAGAACAGGACATGGAAATGACTGAAGCGTTAAGACTGGTAAGTATAATGGCTTTAATCACCCTTTATTTTTACACTTGATCTGTTCTGGCACGTACCCAAACCAGGACAAATAACAGCAAACAGATCCTGCATAATGACTGTATAGTAACATCCAGTACAAGGGCAAAAAAAAAAAACGATCTTTTCCGAAACCTTTTTATTGTTCAAAAATTGGATCTGTGCCGAATGTAAAAAAAAAAAACGGTGTGAAAGTAGCCTAAGGCTACGTTCACACTATGCACATTTTTTGTGCGGTCGCTTTTTGCAGCATTTTGCACCCGCGAAAAAAAAAAAAAAAACCGCATAAAAAAAATGCAGCGGAGAGATAAGTATTCAATTTTTATTATTTTTACCACATTTGGATTAGTTTAATTTGGGTTTCGCAGTGTATATTATTACTCACGAAACCCAAAAGGGGCCGTCACAGATGTCACACAGGGGAGGACTCTTCCTCCCCTGTGTGACAAAATATTCTGCCGCGACGGCATATTCCCGCTGGAATTGCGCATCGTTTGAACGGCGATGCGTAATTCCAGCGGGAATAATGGGCTCCTAAGGGAGAAAGCGCGGGCGCAGGTGCATAAGAAATTGACATGGTCATTCTTTTTACACTCGCGCTTTCTCCCATTAAAGCGTAGCGTATATTTACGCAGCGTGTGAACAACAAACGTGAATTTACATTCATTTTGCCGGCAGACGCACTTGCGCTTTTTTGAAAAGTGCGCGCAAAAAAGTGCATGGTGTGTACGTAGCCTAAAATGTGCCCCTGCTATGTACTGTGTAATGGCAGCATAACGATATTTTTATTAAACACATCCAATTGTATAAATGATTATCATTCCAAGATCTATTAATCAAAATGAACTTTATTCGCTGGAAACTCCTTTAAATACTCAGGGGATCTGTGGGAATAAAATACCGGCAAAAACTGGTCACTTTAGATATTGCTCCAGGTCCTCTTCAAAGAGTATTTTGGAGGTGACAGTATCTGATTCAAGATTACAATTGAGCCTGTTTCACTTATAGTTTTTAATGCTTTCCTCCTTTTTTTGCTTGTGCCATAATCATCTGGCACAAGCATTGGTGTTCATTGGTTTTGTTTTATGCTCACCAATGTGGACGAAGTTTAGGGATTTCAGACTTTTTGCCTACCGTATATACTCGTGTATAAGCCGACCCGTGTATAAGCCGACCCCCCTACTTTTGCCCCCAAAACCTGGGAAAATTTATTGACTCGTGTATAAGCCGAGGGTGGACCCCAGCACAGGTATACAGCCCCCATCAGTGTGGTATACAGCAGCCTCCCCAGTGGTATATACAGGCCCCAGCAGTGTTACAGCAGCAGCCCCAGTGGTATATACAGCAGCAGCCCCAGTGGTAGTATACACGCAGCCCCAGTAGTATATACAGCCCCAGTGGTAGTATACACGCAGCCCCAGTAGTATATACAGCCCCAGTGGTAGTATACAGCCCCAGTGGTAGTATACAGCCCCAGTGGTAGTACGTCCAGTGTAGTACAGTCCCAGTGGTAGTATACAGCAGCCCCAGTGGTATATTCAGCCCCAGTGGTAGTATACAGCAGCCCCAGTGGTATATACAGCCCCAGTGGTAGTATACAGCCCCAGTGGTAGTATACAGCAGCCCCAGTAGTAGTATACAGCCCCAGTGGTAGTATACAGCAGCCCAGTGGTATATTCAGCCCCAGTGGTAGTATACAGCAGCCCCAGTGGTATATACAGCCCCAGTGGTAGTATACACGCAGCCCCAGTAGTATATACAGCCCCAGTGGTAGTATACAGCCCCAGTGGTAGTATACAGCACCCAGTGGTAGTATACAGCAGCCCCAGTAGTAGTATACAGCCCCAGTGGTAGTATACACGCCCAGTGGTAGTATACATACAGCCCCAGTAGTAGTATACAGCCCCAGTGTAGTATACAGCAGCCCAGTGGTAGTATACAGCACCCAGTGGTATATTCAGCCCCAGTGGTAGTATATAGCCCCAGTGGTAGTATACATACAGCCCCAGTGGTAGTATACAGCCCCAGTGGTAGTATACAGCCCCAGTGGTAGTATACAGCAGCCCAGTGGTATATTCTGCCCCAGTGGTAGTATACAGCATGCCCCAGTGGTATATTCTGCCCCAGTGGTAGTATACAGCCCCAGTGGTAGTATATAGCCCCAGTGGTAGTATACACACAGCCCCAGTGGTAGTATACAGCAGCCCCAGTGGTATATTCTGCCCCAGTGGTAGTATACAGCCCCAGTGGTAGTATATAGCCCCAGTGGTAGTATACAGGGCCCCAGCAGGGCCCCCCTCATAATTTGGCGCCCCCACCTCCCTTTCTGGGCCCCCCCGCATGCAGCGCTGCGCATATACATTACCTGTCTAGCAGCTGTCACCCTCCGATGGCTGATCGCGGCTCCCGGCTCCGGGCTCCATCTTCCTCGCTGTCTTCCTGCTGTGTGACCGGGGCGCAGCGCGATGACGTCATCGCGACGCCAGCCGGTCACCTGACAATCAGGAAGACAGAGAGGAAGATGGAGCCCGGAGCCGGGAGCCGCGATCAGCCATCGGAGGGTGACAGCTGCTAGACAGGTAATGTATATGCGCAGCGCTGCATGCGGGGGGGCCCAGAAAGGGAGGTGGGGGCGCAAAACTTTTTAGGGGGCCGTATTGACTCGCGTATAAGCCGAGGGGGGCACTTTTCAGCCCAATTTTTGGGCTGAAAAACTCGGCTTATACGCGAGTATATACGGTAATTCATTATTTGAGACTTTCATGAAAAGTCGCAATATGTGTTGTAAATATACTCTTTAAAAATCAGCGTGATTTGTGACATTTTAGCAGGACATACAACTTTTTGTGCTAATTTTGCACAACAGTTTTACAAGGTATGTTCACACATGGCATTTTTGCAGTTATTCTTTCTTCCTGTCCCAAAAATGCTCGTTTTATAGCAACGGCAATATTAATTAGATTTCAAAACATTGTTTTTTTTCCCCTTTAAAGGGAACCAACCAGCAGGATTTAGGGATATAAAGTGAATCCAGTACCTTACAGGCACTGGGATGCTGAATGCAATCATACCTTAACTTGAAAGATTCTAGGTCTTATTGCAGTGAAGTGTCATAAAACTCCTGTAAATCAGTGCAGCATAATATCTGGGTTTTTTTTTTTTGTTTTTTTATTCCCCCCCCAGTGGGCTTTTCTTTTGTCTGTAAGCTGAACCCCCTCCTCCCTCCCTCTCATTGAGACTTTCATTTTGTCATGTTGCTGGAGAATAGTGAAAGTAAAAGAAGGCGGTTCGGCTTACAGCAAAAAGACAAGCCCACAGCAAGGAAATAAAAAAAAATAAATTGTGATGTCATGCTTCACTGATTTACAGGAGTTGTAGGACACCCTTCTCTGCAATCAAACCTATAAAAGGTATGTATGCATTTAGCATGCAGTGCCTGTAAGGCACTGTCTTCACTTTATAGCACTAAATACGCTGGTTGGTTCCCTTTAAGCTCCTGGGCATTTTTTTTGTTACTTAAATGTACAGTTTAGTCAAATGAATGGGTAAATACGCCAGTAAAAAGACAGCAAAACAACTTTACACAAATGTGCATATTGCCTGTGTTTTCCCTGCCATTATTCTGTTTTTTGGTGCGGGAAAAAAAAAAAATGCAAAAAAAAAGAAAGCAATTTGTGAAGAATAATCCAAGAACATACCGTATATACTCGTGTATAAGCCGACCCGTGTATAAGCCGACCCCCCTACTTTTGCCCCCAAAACCTGGGAAAACCTATTGACTCGTGTATAAGCCGAGGGTGGACCCCGCACAGGTATACAGTCCCCCCAGTGGTAGTATACAGCAGCCTGCCCCAGTGGTAGTATACAGCAGCCTCCCCCTGTGGTAGTATACAGCAGCCTCCCCCTGTGGTAGTATACAGCAGCCTCCCCCTGTGGTAGTATACAGTAGCCTCCCCCTGTGGTAGTATACAGCAGCCACAGAGGTATATGCAGTAGCCCTAGTGGTAGTATACAGCAGCCTCCCCCTGTGGTAGTATACAGCAGCCACAGAGGTATATACAGCAGCCCCTCCCCTGTGGTAGTATACAGCAGCCACAGAGGTATATACAGCAGTCTCCCCCAGTGGTAGTATACAGCAGTCTCCCCTGTGGTAGTATACAGCAGTCTCCCCCTGTGGTAGTATACAGCAGTCTCCCCCTGTGGTAGTATACAGCAGCCTCCCCCTGTGGTAGTATACAGCAGCCTCCCCCTGTGGTAGTATACAGCAGCCTCCCCCTGTGGTAGTATACAGCAGCCTCCCCCTGTGGTAGTATACAGCAGCCTCCCCCTGTGGTAGTATACAGCAGCCATCCCCTGTGGTAGTATACAGCAGCCACAGAGGTATATACAGCAGTCTCCCCTGTGGTAGTATACAGCAGCCTCCCCCTGTGGTAGTATACAGCAGCCTCCCCTGTGGTAGTATACAGCAGCCTCCCCCTGTGGTAGTATACAGCAGCCTCCCCCTGTGGTAGTATACAGCAGCCTCCCCCTGTGGTAGTATACAGCAGCCTCCCCCTGTGGTAGTATACAGCAGCCTCCCCCTGTGGTAGTATACAGCAGCCTCCCCCTGTGGTAGTATACAGCAGCCTCCCCCTGTGGAGTTCGTATGTTCTCCCTGTGTTTGCGTCGGTTTCCTCCCACATTTCAAAGACATACTGATAGGATGTTTGGATTGTGAGCTCCAATAGGGACAGTGTTGCACATGTGCTATGGAATTAATAGAGCTACATAAATTAATAATAATACATTATTATTATTATTATTATTATTATTAAAATCCCACTATGACAAAATCTGAAGGGATGTTCTTTCTCCTTGTGTTTGTGTTGGTTTCCTTCGACACTCCATAGATATACTGACATGGTTATCTGTCTATGTAAACATAGTGATAATAGTGGTGCCTTGGAACAAACCACTGATGTGTTATATCAGACCTTGTGCTGAGCCTTCTAGTTTTGCTAATTCTACAGCTCTGTTGCTCGCCAGAATTATCACACAAGTGCCGCCTTCTAGAAACCTGGAAGTGAGGAAACTGCAGAGTCGTGAGCTGCTCAGGAGACATTTTAGGAATAAGGCTTCACACCATGGTTTTTTCAGATCCGAGGCTGTCAGCACCAGGCATCCGGGAAACGGATCGGTTATTTTGGCAGGTTCTGGCGTGATTCGGCGCTTATAGACTCTCATGTTATGGGCGTCGGGAGGATCCGGTTTTGTTACTTTTTGCCACCGGACACAAAAAATGCTTCAAGCTCGGATTTTGTGTCCGATGCAAAAAACTAAAACAAGCGGATCCTCCCAGAACAGCATAAAGCCATATGGCAAACAACAGCCATCCGACCCCATAGGGATGCATGGGGGCAAAATCAGATCCAGATCTGTCCGGTTCACACCGGACAGACCCGGACCTGAAAAATCGCTGTGTGAAGCTGGCCTTAGTTACTATCCAGTGTGAAAAACTACAGCATCCAGCATACTCAGACAATCTTACATGCAGGAATACAAAGCAGAAATCTATTTACAGGCTTGTAAGTAAAGAGTGCAAAAAGAAAACTCCTAAGCATGATACTGCAGGCACAGCTACAGTTACAGGTTGCATACACAACTAATTATAACCTAGTGAGTGGGCTAGAATATATATATTTGTATATAATGGAACACAATACTAAAATAAAGAAAGGGTATATTATTCCTCTCCTTGGCACCACAATCCAGCTGTAATAGTCACACACCATATGTGCATACACCAATAGGGTCGCACACTATGTGCATACACTGTTAAAGGGCACTTATCAAGGACCTGCGGCACGTAAAAGTAGATGAGACAAAAATGCGGCTTCCGTGTAAAGTTACCGTCACACGTGGTAATATTGCTAGGCAATTTCACTGACAATTTGCTGGTTGCAGTGAAATCATGGATACATTGTTCTATTTTGTTGCCTTGTACAAAAGGAACAATGTGTCCATGATTTCACTGCAACCAGGAAATTGCCAGTGAAATTGCCTAGCAATATTGCCGCGTGTAACTGTACCTTTAAAGCAGGAAGAGACCTGCCAATCAAGGGTAGGTGCTATTGACTCTTCCACAGCATTTCAGAATAAAACATAGCCGTTTGTAACAAGGAAACCTGTCCAACTTTCATGCTGTGAAAGCTCAGTCAGCATGTGTTACAGGTTTCCTTTACATTCTCTGCCCCCCCATCCCAATTGTAACACTCACATAGGTCCAGGAAGCTGAGATATGGGGAGCTGTTTGTTGGGGTCCTCACACTGTGGAGCGGCTGTCCCTGCACTTGCCTGTGATATGGAGAAATCGCTCTTATCACCGGTGATTTTCATTCCCTGACAAACAAAATAGCGAAAAACAAAATGATCAGTTTTTGACTTGTTAAATCTGCAGAGCGACTATTTCGTTAGTCAGGGAAACACAAAGGTGACAACATTGCTCCTGACATATCAAAGGCAGCGCGCTAGGACCACCCGGTCAGCAATACAGGACCCAGTCCCCAACACCCAGACCCCTGCAACAGATCACACACCAGCGAGATACTGAGCTTCATTTTTTTGTTTCGGCTGCTTTCGTATCAGCGATTTTCACCATTCACAGCCGATTCAGCAGCTTTGCCACATCTGCCTGCGTAACGGCTCACTTGTGACAAGACTGTGTTCAGCTCAATATATTCGCTATGGGACTTGCAGTCATGTGCGCCATTTACAATTTTCCAGATCCGGCACTTACTGCAACCGAAAAAAAAGTGCCAGATTTGCCGGATCCAACCAAACCGCAAATGCCACACATGACCGCAAGTCACATAGGGAATGAACTGGGCTGAATGCAGTCTTGCCGCAGGTGAGCCATTACACGGCAGAAATCGGCTGTGAACTGTGAAAATCGCGCATGTGAAAGCAGCCTTGTGAAAATAAAGATTGATGTTCATCAGCGGTCAGTGTCAGATTTTATTTCTATCAGTATTTTTCTGATATACCAAAAAATCTTCTCCTATATCATGCAATATTAAAAACGGAAAGCACAAGGAATGCATCTGTGTGCCGCCCTCGATTTTATGGGCCTCTACACATAGGGCCACGTCACACACACAGATATCTGTGCAGATATTGTTGGCAGATCTCTGGTTGCAGTGAAATCATGGACACATTGTTCATTTGTATAATACGGCCACAAAATGGAACAATGTGTCCATTATTTCACTGCAACCAGAGATCTGCCAACAATCTCTGCACAATTATCTGTGTGTGTGTGTGAGATGTGGCCCTTACAAAAGCCTTTTTAATATCCTTCTTGGGTCACAGACAATTCTATGATTTTTTCGCAGACACACAATCTTCAAAAAAGCAAACACATGTGAACACAGCCATAGATTATTAAGAGTATGTGTTCTATCCATAAAGAAAAGAAAACACAGATAAAACACATACCGTATATACTCGTGTATAAGCCGACTTTTTCAGCCCAAAAATTGGGCTGAAAAGTCCCCCCTCGGCTTATACACGAGTATATAGTGTGAGTGTGACGGGGGTGCTGAGTGTGACGGGGACGGGGGCTCTGACTGGGGGCAGGAGGAGGCAGGAGGGGCTGCAGTGACACCGCGCGGTCACGTGGGCCCGCCTCATTAATATGCACGCATCCCCCTGTCCATCCCCGGCAAGGGGATGCAGTGCATATTGCCCCACACAGCCCCTGGCGGCCCCCGGCAGTGGTATACAGCCCCCCCGCCTAGTACCGGGCCCCCATGCTGCGGCACAGCATACAGTAGCTCATACATTACCATCTCCTGCAGCGCGCGGCTCCTCCATATCCCAGCCGGCATCTTCCTGTAGTGTCATGTGACTGGCGCGTCACATGACACTACAGCAACAAGCCGGGCGGGAGATGGAGGAAGCGCGCGCTGCAGGAGATGGTAATGTATGAGCTACTGTATGCTGTGCCGCAGCATGGGGGCCCGGTACTAGGCGGGGGGGCTGTATACCACTGCCGGGGGCCGTCGGGAACCCTGTATACCCCTGTGCTGGGGGCTGCTGTATACCCCTGTGCTGGGGGCTGCTGTATACCCCTGTGCTGGGGGCTGCTGTATACCCCTGTGCTGGGGGTTGCTGTATACCCCTGTGCTGGGGGCTGCTGTATACCCCTGTGCTGGGGGCTGCTGTATACCCCTGTGCTGGGGGCTGCTGTATACCCCTGTGCTGGGGGCTGCTGTATACCCCTGTGCTGGGGCTGCTGTATACCCCTGTGCTGGGGGCTGCTGTATACCCCTGTGCTGGGGGCTGCTGTATACCCCTGTGCTGGGGGCTGCTGTATACCCCTGTGCTGGGGGCTGCTGTATACCACACTGCTGGGGGCTGTATACCTGTGCTGGGGTCCACCCTCGGCTTATACGCGAGTCAATAGGTTTTCCCAGGTTTTGGGGGCTAAAGTAGGGGGGTCGGCTTATACACGGGTCGGCTTATACACGAGTATATACGGTACGTGAAAAATGGTCGCCTGTATGAGGCCTTATTAGGATTATCTTTTTAATTTTTCGCATGGACAGAGCTTTTATTGGGAGTTAACTGTTGTGCGCCCCTCAGTACACCACCTCCGAACCAGGGCTGTGGAGTCGATCAGCCAAAAGCACTGACTCTTCAATCTCCCTGAATCCAACTCCACGATTCAGACTCCCTCATACATAAATTTCTTTTAGTACAATGTGAACATCAGGCTTTTATTATCATTATGATACAATAATCAAGATATTTAGTTAGAACATAATTCATAATATTCAGCACATTCTGCATTGAACTACTGTAACCAATGTATTATATATATATTAGGAGTTGGACCTTTTTATACAGACTCTGACTCCACAGCCCTCCTCTGAAAAGAACATCTACATTTATTACAAAAGTGAAAAATATGGACGACCCCACTCCCAGGAATTAAATTATTTACACGCAGCCCTGTTCTTGAGCAATCAGGGCTGACTTTGCAGGTGATTCCATGATGTCAGTGTGAACAGTGCATTGCATCGGTTTCATAGTCATACAATGTTGCCCCCACTGGTGTCCTGGATTTCCGGTGGCACCTACTATGAACCTGCAGGTGCCAAGCTGCAGCCTGAACTCTGGTGCTTTCCTACATTGCAGTCGAATTGTGGGTTTTCATTCAAGCAGGGCTGCGGAGTCGGATTCAGGGAAATTGAGGAGTCGGAGTTGGATGTTTGGCTTACCAACTTCACAGCCCTATTTACTATGAACTTTCAGGTGCCCGAGATGCAGCCTGAACTCTGTTGCTTTGCTACAATGCCGTCGAATTGTGATTAAAACCATGTGAGTTGTTTTTGTTTTTTTCAAGAGTTCTGCAACGTGGTAATGCATTGCACATTATTCACCTAACTTGATTAAAAATGGTAAAAGCATGTGTGGAATTTTCCTCATGCTGCATATTTAAAGTGATCCTAAACCCAGAAATTGACCCCCCCGTATCTTTAGACCTGTCCCTGCACCCCCTCTTATCATTTCTAGCCATGCCTTTTGCAGAAAAAAAATCGCTTTTGTAAAGTAAGAGAAAAGGTTATAATACTTTGACCTGTGTGAGTTCTCTCTTTCTGTGGAAGCCGAGATGGGACGGGCCTGTCTGCTGCTGCCTGGTAATTATGCACGCCCCTCTCTGCTTCTAAGAGCCTGGCCACGTCATGAAAGGGGGCGGGGCTCCGGCATGACGCGACCAGGCTCTTAGAAGCAGAGAGGGGCGAGCATAATTACCAGGCAGTAGCAGACAGGCCCGTCCCATCTCGGCTTCCACAGAAAGAGAGAACTCACACAGGTCAAAGTATTATAACCTTTTCTCTTACTTTACAAAAGCGATTTTTTTCTGCAAAAGGGATGGCTAGAAATGATAAGAGGGGGTGCAGGGACAGGTCTAAAGATGTGGGGGGGTCAGTTTCTGGGTTTAGGATCACTTTAAATCACAAACTGAATGTGATCAATGCACATCAACTGCCTACAAGAGCCGCCAACTCAAAGAGGGTGTCCAAGGATGGGACAAAAGTCTGCAGAACACCAAAATGCGACCACATGCAGGTCTACACAGTAATGATTCCCTGCAGTGAGCGGGTAATCACGTGTATAAGACTTGCATACTTTTGGTCACATGCTCACTAGACATATTGGTCTGCTTACTGAGAGAAGCTGAATACATCTAGCGGGTATGTAACCGCAAGCACATATTACATACATGCATGTTGAAATCGTGACAGTGTGCACAAGGCAGAGAGAGCGAGTACAGACTTCTGTCTGCAGCCTGAACAAACCCCTTTAAGGGTATGTGCACATTGGAAGGTTTTTTTTAGCAGTTTTTTAGCGTTTTCCGCTGAGTTTTATGTTAATTTATGTTAATCCTAACCAGCGGTTGGCTTAACATGCTAGTCAATGGTTTTCAGAAAACGCTGTTTACATTAGAACGTTTTTTTTTTTTTCTCCTTTCCACTTTCTTCACCGGTTTTCCACCGGTTTTCAAAGATAGAGCATGTGACTTCTTTTGAGCGTTTTTCCAGCGTATCTAGCTTACAAGTGCACAAAAAACAGTCTTAAAAACGCCAAGAAAAACCGCCAGAAAACCGCCGAGAAAATGCTGTATAAACGCTATAAAACCGCTCAAATAACGCTAAAAAAAACAATGGACACTGCTGAGGTCAGGAATTTCATCTCCTGAAATTCTACTCCGATTTTCTGACGGTCTGCAATGATGCAGAACCGTCCAATGTGCATATACCCTAATGCTGCTGTATAAATGACACAAGGCCAATTCATTATGACCAGCATCCTGTCCTCCGCACTAATTCACCAGGAGGCTGGCAACAATGAATTTGGCACATCTTGGAGATACCAGACCCCATAGAATAACATGGGAACGATTGCTAGCCATCAACACAAAGGATGGCGTTTGTCCTGTATTTATGGTGGTGTACACGAGCACTAACATGTAGTTTCCTTCCATAAGAACGTATTTTTTCTGTTCATTGGGAGGTTTTATTAAAACTATTAACTTCATGATTTTTTTAATTTCCTTTTCAGCCTTTTGCACATTTTTTTAATTTTTAAAGGGGTTGTCCACTACTTGGAAAACACCTTTTTCCAGGTTTGGCCCCATTACAATAAAAAAAAGCCTATACTCACCTCCTGTGGTGGCGTTGTTCAATGGCGTCAGTCCTCTCATACCCGGGGCTCATGTGAGGTTGTAAAGTCACACAAACCCCACACCCATTCACTGCCCCCATCTTCAAAAGTCAGCTGCGGCCGGAGCTCTCACTGCCACTGTAAAGGCCACGTTACACACACACACACACAGATATATTGGTCGCAGATCTCTGGTGGCAGTTAAATCATGGACACATTGTTCTATTTTGTTGCTGTGTACAAATGTAAATGTGTCCATGATTTCACTGCAACCAGAGATCTGTGACCAATATCTGAACAGATATCTGTTTGTGTAACGTGGCCTTAACAGCACCAGCATGGGAGGTGAGTATAAGCTTTCTTAATTTACTGGGTTTAGACACGGGAATTTGGAAGAGGTTGTCCTAGTGTGGACAACCCCCTTTACAGCCCCATATTCCCATAACAAAAAAATAATTATCTCGTGTAAAACTGATGCCATCAGATGCATTTTAACCCATTCATGAATGATAACTCCAGGTCATCAGAACAAAAGCAATTTTCTTTTTGTCTGTTGCATTTTAGGAAACAGATTTTTCTTAATTTTTTTCTTTGACATAATCATAGGAGGACCTGTGTTTTTTTTTTTGCAGGAAGAGTTGTATATTTAAGTGGCGTGGCGCAATCTGGGGGTACACTTTTTTTTTCTTTAACTAGGAGAAGACATACAAAAAAAAAAATGAATTTTACCTCTCTTTTTGCTTTTCATGTTAAATTTGACATCGTTCCACCTGCTGCACAAATAAAGCGTTCACTTTCTTAGATCTATAACCAGGGCTGTGGGGTCAGACTCCGTGTCCATTTTGTTGGAGCCGAATGTTTGGCTTACTGACTTCACAGCCATGGTTGTCGAGTCGAAGTCTGTGTCTATTTTGGTGGAGACGGATTCAGGGAAATTGAGGAGTCGGATGTTTGGCTTACTGACTTCACGGCCAAAGCTTTGGAGTAGGAGTCATGGAGTCTGTATCCATTTTGGTGCAGGATTCAGGGATATTGAAGAGATGGATGTTTGGCTTACTGACGCCACAGACCTGTCTATAATTTTCATATTTTCCTTTAATTTAGCTGTTTTAGGGATTTTTTTTTTTTTGCTGGACTCAATGTAGTTTACTGGCATCATATATTACATACGACCATTTTTATTCCATCTTGATGCATCAGGGAATATTACAATAAAAAGATATGGACTTCTTTTGTAAACAGTATTCACCATGAAGTTATTTTTATGGTTTGTCCTTTTCGGGAACTCTAATGGTGGGTTTACACGTTGCGATATCGGCGTCCAACTCCGACCAAAAGTCACGTGGTTCGTGCATTGGACCCGATATCGTTCGTGCGTTGTATGGTGTGAACGTCCAATACGATGCACGAACAATGTCAAACCGATATCGGGGATCTAATTAGCCTGCTCTCCAACGGCCCGATATCGGATGCCGGTTGCAGCCGGATCGTGCTGTGTGACAGCCCAACTCCAATGTGCAGTACAACGTCCTCCATTGACTCCCATGTTAAATGGTCGTTCCTGGGTCGGGGGGCGTAGACATCGTAGGGACGTTGTATCCAGATATCGAGCTGTGTAAACCTCCGATGCGATTCTTTGAAATCCGGGCACAAAATGCGCGCTCCCGCGCCGTCGGATCCAATATCGGACCGACGTTGGAGCGTGTAAACCCACCATAAGGGCCGCTTTACACACACCAACTTCTGTGTCCAACTTCTGAACAGATCTCTGGTTGCAGTGAAATCATGGACACATTGTTCCATTTTGTGGCTATGTACAAATAGAACAATGTGCCCATGATTTCACTGCAACCAGAGATCTAACATAACATAGTAACATAGTTTTTAAGGTTGAAGGAAGACTTTAAGTCCATCTAGTTCAACCCATAGCCTAACATGTTGATCCAGAGGAAGGCAAAAAAAAACCATGTGGCAACACTAAGCTCCACATTGGGGGAAAAAATTCCTTCCTGACTCCAGATACGGCAATCAGACTAACTCCCTGGATCAACGCCCTATCAAAGAATCTAGTATGTATAACTGATAATATTATAGTTTTCAAGAAAAGGATCCAGGCCCTTCTTAAATGTTAGTAGTGACTCACTCATTACAGCAGCATGTGGCAGAGAGTTCCATAGTCTCACTGCTCTTACAGTAAAGAATCCGCGTCTGTGATTATGATTAAACCTTCTTTCCTCCAGACGTAGAGGATGCCCCCCTGTCCCAGTCTCAGGCCTAAGAGTAAAGAGATCATTAGAAAGGTCTCTGTACTGTTCCCTCATATATTTATACATTATTATAAGATCACCCCTAAGCCTTCGTTTTTCCAAGCTAAATAACCCCACGTTTAATAACCTGTCTTGGTAATTGCAGACCCCTTCGTCCTCTAATGACTTTTGTCGCTCTTCTTGGACCAGCTCTAGTTGAGCTATGTCTTTCTTATACACCGGAGACCAGAATTGTACACAGTATTCTAAGTGTGGTCGCACTAGTGACTTGTATAGAGGTAAAATTATGTTCTCCTCATGAGCATCTATGCCTCTTTTAATGCATCCCATTATTTTATTTGCCTTTGCAGCAGCTGCCTGACACTGGCCATTAAATGTGAGTTTGTCATCTACCCATACACCCAGGTCTTTTTCAGTGACAGTTTTGCCCAGTGTTTTACAATTAAGCACATAATTATACCTTTTGTTTCCTCTGCCCAAGTGCATGACTTTACATTTATCCCCATTAAAGAGCATTTGCCATTTAGCAGCCCAAGCTTCTAGTTTACATAAATCCTCCTGTAATATAAAATTGTCCTCCCCCTGTATTGATTACCCTGCAGAGTTTAGTGTCATCTGCAAATATTGAGATTCTACTCCGTATGCCCCCTACAAGGTCATTAATAAATATATCTGTTCAGAAGTTGGACACAGAAGTTGGTGTGTGTAAAGTGGCCCTAACTTTTACATGTTTTTGCTTACAGGGCTGTACCAGAACTTGATAACTGTGTAACAAGCTATCGTTTTTAGTATTTTAGGATGCGTGCAACTTTTTGATGCGTGATAAAAGCAATTCTGTCTTTTTTTCGTGACGTCATCAAAACGGTTTTATAGTGCGGATGGTTACGAACTAGGCCATACCCAATTGTGTGCAATTTTGGCGCGCTTGTCTTTATTGCGGAAAAAAAAAATGTCATATTATGCTCGTTAGACCCCTTGAGCCACGTGCAATTTTCTGTTTTTCATTTTTATTTTTTCCTCCACTTCTTCTAAGTGCCATAACTTTTTTTATTTTCCATCAATATAGACATATGGGGCTTGTGTTTTGCGGGACGAGTTGGTGATTTGAATGAAATCATTTATTTTCCCATATAGTGCACTGGAAAACAACTTTAAAAAAAAAAGCGCAATTTCATGACCATATTTTGGGTTTTTTACACATCAAGTTCACTATATGGTAACACTGAGGTGTCGGTATGATGCCTCGGGTCAGTAGAAGTTCGTAGATACCAAACATGTTACTTTTACTGTTATGCAAGTGGTAAATTTAAACTTCAGACATTTGTCAAAAAAAGAATTGCGCTTCTGTCGCCATAGTCCGCATCCCGTAGCGTTCTAATTTTTCGGGATCTGAGGCTGTGGCGGCTTATTTTTGGTGTCCAGAGCTGACATTTCTAATTATATTATTTTTGGGTAGATATATTGATTTGATTATTTGTAATTGCATTTTATTGCAATGTTGTGGTGACAAAAAAAAATAATTAAATTTTGCAATTTTTTCTGTTACGCAGTCTACAGATCTGATCTAATTAATTTTATCCTTTAAAGGGAACCCGTCACCTAGTTTATGCCTCCCCAGCTGTCACTGTCTGTAGCTGCAACTGTATAATACCAGTCTAATCTTCCCTGTCTGAGCTCATAGTGTAATGTGAAAGGGGGAAAAAAAAGCATTTATATACTTACATTTCCTTATGTAATGAGGCAGTCAGTCCCCAGCTTGGAGGACGGGGACTGTTTGGCAGGTTAATAGTTAACATTTCAGCCTTATGCTAGAACATGTTGGGAGACCTGATGTGTTGTCACAACCATGTGATTACAATAGGTGGAGCTAAGTTCTCATAGAACATAATACATTTGCTGGCTTAGCTCCGCCCACTATGGTCACATGAGCGTTACTTCACACAGGTCCTTTAGCCATCCAAGTTAAACGTGAGTTAACTATTATCCTGCCAGACAGTCTCCCTCCTCCAAGGTGGGGACTGAAATATAATTGTTTCACCTTTCACATTAAACTGTGAGCTCAGACAGGGATTGTAAAAATAGTACTATGAAGCTGCAGGTGCCGACAGCGATAGCTGGGGGGAAGGGAATAAACCACTTGACAGGTTCCCTTTAATAGATCAGGCATTTCTAAACGGAATGATACCAAGAGTGTATATTGTTTTATCTCCAATGGGTCAAAAGGGGCGTGTTGAACTTCTATGGTGGGGGGTTTAAAGGGAACCTGTCACCTCCTAAAAGCCACCTAACCTATCAATACATGTCCCTGCACCTTCCTATTACCTTTGTAACTATCCCTCTCTCTGCTAAATGCTTGTTTTCAATGTTGTAAAAAACGTTTTAAGGCTGCGTTCACACATTGCGTGTTTTGAAAAGCGCGCGCAAAAATACGCAATGTGCTTTTTGTCTGCCGGCAAAGTGAATGGGAAATTCACTTTGCCGTGCAGACAGTGTGTAAAAATATGCTGCGCTTTTATAGGAAAAAGCGCCTGCGTAAAGAGAATGACCTAGTCAATTCTTTACGCTGCGCTTTTTCCCATAGGGGCGGACGCTGCTACATCTGATGTCACAGAGGGGGGCAGGGATCTTGCTTCCTCCTCCCCTGTGTGACCTCCCGTTAGATTTTTCAGTGTATTAATATACACTGCAAAATCAAAGTTAAAGAAAGACAAATGCATGAAAAATAATAAAGAATTAAATACTTACCCTCCGACGGGTGTCAGGGATCAAGGAGCCAGTGCTGGAATTGCCTTGCTAGGACCTGTGGTGATGTCAGAAGGCGCTCTGGTCATGTGATATGTATCACATGACCACGAGCGACCAATTATTGCCCGTGACGTCACTCTGACATCACGGCAGGCCCTGGCAGGACGATACATCTCCTGCCTCAGCACCGGAGACAAGGGTCGGAGGGTAAGTATTTCATTCTTTATTATTTTTCATACATCTGACTTTATTTTAGATTTCGCAGTGTATACTAATACACTGCGAAATCTAATAGGGCTGTCACACATGGGAGGAGGAAGCAGGATTCTTCCTCCCCTCTGTGACATCACCTGCGCTTTGTGGGGTGAAGAATGTGCAGTGTGTGAAAGCCCCTGCGTACTTTGTTGCGCTTTTTTGCGCGGCCGAAAATCGCAGCAAAAAGCAAGCACAAAAAAATCGCAACAAAATATGCAAATGTGTGAACGTAGCCTTATACTTAGGCCCCCTTCACACTATGATTTCACTGATCAGTGTCCATCAGTGTTTGTGTGCCAAAACCAGGAGTGAAGCTTGCAGAGAAAAACTGAATTAGTCCTTACCGGTAATTCCTTTTCTTGGAGCCTTCCACGACAGCATTGGAGGATGTCGTCCACGCCCTATTGGGGGACAGGAACACAGAGAGGTTAAAAGCCCCTCCCCTTCCTCAGTACTCCAGTGTTTACCAAGATCACCCTTAGCCATGGATTACCTGATACAAACCGGAATCAAACACCAACAAGGGGGGGAACTGATGCTGTCGTGGAAGGCTCCAAGAAAAGGAATTACCGGTAAGGACTAATTCAGTTTTCTCCATTCGCCTTCCACGACAGCATTGGAGGAATACCACCGATACTCCTCAGGGTGGGACTATTGCCTGTAGGACTTTCCTACCAAAGGACAGATCCCGACTGAAGGACAGATCTAACCTATAGAGGCGAGAAAAAGAGAGGAGAGACTACCACGTAGCCGCTCTGCAAATCAGCTCCGATGAAGCTCCAGCCTGCTCTGTCCAGGACGTAGCAGCAGTCCGAGTTGAAGGAGCCTTCAACCCCACCGGAGGAGCAAGGACCGGAGTGACGTAGGCCTCACAGATCACCTTTGTGATCCAGGAAGTGATGGTAGCCTGGGAAGTCTTCTTCCCTGTATTATTCCCAAAAGCCGAACAAACAGGTTCTGATCTAACCTCCAGGAAGCGGTCTCTCGGATAGAGGAGGACAGTCCGACGAACATCCAAGGATTGAAACACGGCCTCAGCCGCATTAGCAGGAGATTGACAAAACGAAGGCAGAACCACTTCCTTGGGACCGATGGAAATCCGACAACTTTCGAACGAAAAGATGAATGCAACCGAAGCGTAATGCGAACAACGGACACCACGAGGCACGGAGCCCGGACAGAGAGTGCGGACACCATGAGGCACGGAGCCCGGACAGAGAGTGCGGACACCACGAGGCACGGAGCCCGGACAGAGAGTGCGGACACCACGAGGCACGGAGCCCGGACAGAGAGCGCCTGCAGTTCTCCAACTCTGGGAGCAGAAGTGATGGCCACCAAAAACGCCACCTTGTGAGAGAGAGACGTAAGGGATGCAGCAGACAAGGGTGCAAAGGGACTTCAAGCAAGCCCTTGGAGAACAAGCATCAAGTCCCAGGGAGGGACAGAAGGCCGAATCCGGGGACGCCACCCCCAAGCAGAAGTAAAAAACTGCTTGAGCCATGGATGGGAAGCAAGATCCTGGCAAAAACCGCCCCAAGTGCCGACCTCTGGACTTAAAGAGTGCTCGGCCGAAACCCCAAATCCAAGCTACGCTGCAAAAATCCAAGAGTTGGGCCACATTAGGATGATGCATGGTCGGGATGGAAGGAGCACACCAGGACAGAAAACGATGCCAGCCCTCCCGTAAATAGCATTTGTCACAAGCTTCCTGCTCTGCTGACGCGTGTGGATCACTGCCTGGGAGAGACCCTTGATCCTCAGGATCCTGGCCGCAACAGCCAGGCCGCCCGAATGAGCCACTGAGGGCCCGGGTGAAACAGAGGACCCTGGGACAGTAGGTTGAGACTGTGGGCTAACATAATCGGTCCCTCCAGGCCCAGGTCTCGGATGGCGTCGTACCACGCCAGTTTGGGCCCCAGGGGAGCCACCAGGATAGTGTCACCCCCTCCGCCCGAATCCGTTGCCACGTTTTTGGGAAGTAGTGGGATTGGAGGAAATGCATACACCAACCGGAAGTCCCAGGGATGGGCAAAAGCGTCCAGCCCCCGAGGATGGTCCGACCGCGTCAGGGAGAAAAAGGTTGGCACCTTTGTATTCGAGCCCGAAGCGAACAGGTCGATCGAAAGGACACCCCACCTGTCCGTAAGAGAGTGAAATACTTCCGGATGGAGGCACCATTCTCCTGGGTGGACCTCCGTGCGGCTCAAGAATCTGCCTGTACATTGACCATTCCCTTCAGATGTACTGCCGAGGAGGAGAGAAGATGGCGTACTGCCCACAAAAAGAACAGTCTTGCCAGCCCCTGCAAGTGTAAGCCACGAGTACCGCCTTGGTACCGCAAGAAAACAACCGTAGTCACGTTGTCTTGACAGGACCTTGACATAATGACCCCGGAGAACGTGAGCTGCAGCAAGAAGCGCTTCCTCCACTGCCAGAAGTTTGAAGACTGGCGACTGACCGAGCGACTCCAAATCCCCTGGAAGGGTGTGCGAACTACCATCGTACCCCAACCGGAACCGCTGGCATCAGTGGGAACGGAGGTCACAGGAAGGTGTCTGGGATTCATCCCCAGGAAAGCGAGGTTACCACCCGCCCCGGGGTCCGGACCCGCGAGTTTAAGGAATCCTGACGTCTGTCCCAAGAACTCAGTATGTGTTCCTGGAGCAGTCGGGAAGGAGCCTGAGCCCATGTTACTGACTGAATGCAGGCCGACATGGCCCCTAACAGGGACATTGCTTCCTGCAAGGAGGTCGACCCCCTTGCCCGGAAGCGGGTCAGATTCACGCGGCGCAAAAGCCGATATGCCGCAGGAAGAAACGAGGTCTGTCTGGAGGAGGCCAGCAAGACCCCCAAAATTTGACGTCGGGTTGCAGGCACCCGTTCCGATTTTTGAAGATTGGGTACCCATCCCAGGGACTGAAGAATCTCCAATGTGTTGGAGACCTTTGTGCGCAGAAGCACTGCCGAAGGAGCTACCACCAACATGTCGTCTAAATAGGGAAGCACACATATCCCCTGGGTCTGGATGAATGTGATCGCTTCCCCCATGAGTTTGGTAACCTCTGGGGCCGACGAAATCCCAAAGGGCAGCACATTAAGCCAAGAATGGACCGTCCCGCCTGCCCCGGAGATCGTGAATTGCAGAAAGCGCTTGTGGGACGGGTGAATGGGGACATGAGAATACGCGTTCTGGAGGTCCACAATAACCTGGAGTAGCGCCCCTGGCCCTCCTCTCCAGGAGGAACTGGGGACCCCACACCCGAATCCAACAGGTGTCGCAGACCCGACAAGAAATACTGTGCGAGAGTCTCCCTGAGGAAGGGAGAGGACTCGAAGACATGGAGGAGCTGGCTCTCGAATTCCAAGCGTAGACCCTCCCAAATGGTCGAGAGGATCCAAGGGCACAAGGAGATTGCTTGCCACTGTGGCAGAAACCGCAGGAGCCGCCCCGCAATGGGGAAGGCGGCCTTGTTTAGGGGCGGCTGGTGATGCCGCTGCTGGGGGAGCAAGATATTACGGGTCTTGTCCCCGTACTGGAATGCCCAGCGACCAGACTTACCCTTCCCTTTAGACTGGGAGGGTTGGCTGCGCTCAGGCCAAAAGGACTGCCTCCGAAAGGGCTCCTGTTCCGGGAGACACATTTTCTGGTCTGACACCTTCTCCAGGATGTCATCCAATGCCCTTTGCAAGGGGAGGCCACACAGCTGGAGCTTTGACGTGACCTCCCCATTCCACATCGTAAGCCACACTGCCCTGCGAGCTGTGTTAGCCAACATTGCGCACCTGGCGCCAACGCGGAACGACTCAGCAGACGCATCAGCCCGTAGCACGTCTCAGAAGTGGAATGGAGTCCAAAGCTCCTCCCTGGGAGTACCCTGCAGGAGGAATTCTCCCAGCTCGGTGAGCCACTTAAAGACAGACCTGCTCACATGTAGAGGAAATGTTCACATTTAAAGACATAGCTGCCGCCTCCCAGGATTTATTGAGGACACTCTCCATTTTACAAACGAGGGGGTCCTTCAACCGGGAGGAATCTTCAAAAGGCAACGCGGTCTTATATGCTAAGCTTCCCAAATGGAATACTGCCATAGACCTTCATGTTAGAAGTCCCATTGACTTTATAGAGACTTCCATAGAGATTTCCATTGGGTCTCTCATTTAACAGAGTGTCAAGGGCATGCACAATGGGTTTACAATGGCAGCTGATTGCTACCCTGGCCACCTGGATGTCCACCTTCGGGACCTCCCAGACAAAGTCATCACCCTCCAATCCACTCGGGTGGGGTGAGCCGCTTAGCCTTCAGGCCTCTGAACATTCAGTCCTGCACAGAAGAAGGGGTTTCCACCACCTCTACTCCATGGTACAATGGACAGTGTCCACCAATGCACCCATGGACTCCGTGGAAAAATAGTAGTGTCCAGATTCTCGTGTCTGGACAGAAGCAACAGCGGCAATATCCTCGCCGTCCTCTAAAGCTGAGCTCTGGCCAGCCTCCATGAGATCCACAGAGTTACAATCCTGGAGCTTCCTCTCTTACGGAGGGGAAGGCCCGGAAGCTGCAGCAAAACCCCGCAGTGCCGAGATACAAGCCTGCACCTCTTCCCTAATGGATTGGAGCTCCTCCAGCAGGGATGGGGAGTCCATCCTGACAACCCTGTCAGTCATGGCCGACACCTTGTTGTAGGAAGAGGGAATTTTTTGCCGCAGCCCCATTATTGCTCCTTTCCACAGACGGCCCTCGTCTCCCTATAGACAAAAAGGGAAGAGAAGGGGTCCCAGTGTGAGTGCAGGGCCTAAATAACTCGACCCCTTGTGACCACCCCCAGAAACACTTACATGAGCTGGGGGAACGCTGGGCTCTGCAGAAGCAGAGGTGGAAGCCTATCACCCTCCATGTTTCAGGGATCAGCCTTACCTGGGTGTAGCTTCCGGCGGGTACTTATCCAGAAGTACCGTGCCCCCAACGAGGAACTCCTGTTCCCTCCCTCCTCCTGGTCACCGGCCGCGGGCAGTAGCGCGCGAAAGTCCTGCTGGGTTCCCTGGAGCCGCGCCCAGCCTGCCACAGCCCTTACAGGAGCCGTAGCCCGAAACCGGAAGTGCCATCCCGGAACCGGAAGTGCCACACCCGAAACCGGAAGTGCCTCCGCGGCACCTCTGATGCATGCCCCAGGGACCGCAGCTGGAGGAGGGAGACGCCGGAGAGCTGAACAGGCCTCCGGCGTTGCAATACACGGCCTGCTTTGCCCCGTAGGACGCAGGAAGGCCGGATGGTCCCACCACGGGAGCCCCGAGAAGGAGGAGGAGGCCGCCCCCGACGTCCATCCCTGGCCCGGCTGTAAGTACACCCCAATGCTGCCTCTGCCGGCCTGACAGCACTGGAACCTCTCCATGCCCCAAGGGGAACAGGAAGACACTGGAGTACTGAGGAAGGGGAGGGGCTTTTAACCTCTCTGTGTTCCTGTCCCCCAATAGGGCGTGGACGACATCCTCCAATGCTGTCGTGGAAGGCGAATGGAGAAAACTAGAATTGAAAGATTGACACCTGTTCTGGGTTTTGGAAACACTCCTGGTTTTGGCACACACACACTGATGGACACTGATCAGTGAAATCATGCAGTGTGAAGGGTGCCTTACTTATTAGGATAATGAAGTGGGGGCTATATGCAATAGTCGCATTGGGCGTGTTGGTTTGCAGACTCCATGATCCTTTATCACGCCCTAATGGGCATGATATTGTAATAAGATTCATCTCTTGCCCTGCCTCTCTGTGCTGCTTCTGCGGTGATGGCTTTGCCCTCCTCCTCCCTGTCACTCACAGCATGCAAATCATTTGTCCTGACATCAGCTCCTGAGTCCTGCCCTGACACAGCATAAACAGCACAGTAGGAGGCGGCGCACAGAGGCAGGGGGGATGGAATGGCCACAGTCAATCAAACTTCCTCTAGCCACAGTGACTACCTCCATTGTTTCTAACTAAGTTTTACAAAGGCTAAATCTCGGGGTACACAGCACACAGACACATGGGGTCTCCTTGCCTGAATGCAGCAGACATGCTGCATTCAGTGCTGCATTTACATTGCCATACAGCAGGGAGGTGACAGGTCCTCTTTATTTTATTTTACTTGACTCCTTAGAGCACCTCAGAACTGCAAGTGTCCGATCGCTCCTGCAGTACAGGGTTGTGATAATACACAGATTGGCAAAGCACAAATTATTATCTCCTGTGAACACCGGCGCTTAGAGGGCATCCACAGGAAGCAAGTCATGTCAGCATCAGGGGTCCTCACAAGAACCCTCGCTGTCAAGGCAACACATCGAAACACAGCAATTGCATCACGGAGTCGCTGATGCTGGTGTGGAATAACATGATGCCAGCCATGCTGACAGTGATTGACAGTGCAATATAAGGGGTTAATAGTGGCAGTTGGATCGCTGATCCATCAGCGTTTTTGCGGCTGATCCGGCAGATTTACCGCGTAACGGCTGCATTTCCAGCAAGCCCCATTCACTCTCTATGGGTCTTGCGGCAAGTGCGGTAAACACGTTTTTTTGCCACGATCCGGCAGGTCAATAAAACGCAGCTAGCAGCGGTTTTCGACCTGCCGCAACTGCCGATCGCGACAAAAAACGCATATGCCACAAGTCCCATAGAGAATGAATGGGGCTTGCCGCAAGCGTGCCATTACCGGCAGATGCGGTAAAAATGCCGCAAATCAGCAAAAATGTTGAAGGGGCCTTAGCTGCACATGTCGTCTGAACAGATCACCTGGCATGTGCATCAAAGGGAGGGAGGCAAAATAGGACGTACCATTATGTAGGTCATTAAGGGGTTAATAAATTTTATTGTATAAAATTTGTGTTTTTTCTTAACACACTTGAGAATTTATTTATCGCAGTACGCTGCATTATCAAGACTGTCAGTTTTGAAAGTTTGTCCATCAGGATCAGATCAGCTGCTGGATACAATATGGAGGCCATTGTTAGGTCTTCAGCCGCCATCTCCACCCACCAACAACGCACCATCAAGATGTGGGGGGAGGGAGGTCAATGAGCTGGCAGAGGTGGAGCTTTCCTGTACATGCTGGGTCAGTAGTGATAAAGGCATGTATAGTGAAATGGCTGAGATGGCACATATATGGTCTTGGCTGCAGAAGTGGATGCCCAGCTGGCTGCACAGCTCCTGCGCCCACTCCATCCTTGTACAGTAAATACACAGTGTGGGACGATATATACCACTTACCCACGACGTACATGGTTTGACATGGTGTATGAAGTGGTTAAATCAATTATATCCCTTTTTACAACACATTACTTTTTATTTTAAGAGATGGAAAGGGAGGGTCAGGTAACATTAAAAAAAAAAAAAAACTTAAGCGCATGATGATACTTTTGCATAGGTTTTCCATAGACTGCTTTGTTATTCGGAACAGATCTGTCTATTGAGAGGACTGAGACCGCATTTTTTTGTATCTGTGCACAAAGGAGATACCCATCTGTTATGTACCTTCCCTATCATATACTATAAGAATACAAAGCCTTAACAACATAAGTTGTGTCCCTGCCTTTGATGTGGGCTTGCGCTGAGCCCACATCCTTCCCTGCACATGATGGCTGATTAACTCAACCGACAATTGCCCCTAACAGCCACAGGTGGAGAACCAGTTAAATCCTATTGTCAATCTCGGACAGCGGGATTTAACACACACTGGTGTCGAGTGTGCCGTACCCCACTCCAATCAGCACGCCGATGATGTCACTAGGGTTACTGATAAGTTGTCATGACAGCCAGGGGTCAGCTGATGACTCCTGTATTGGTCATGACAACCTTCCTGTGACCGATGCAAGCCGCCATTAATAGCAGATTGTGATGTCTGCTGTGTGCTAATGCACGGCTCCATATAGCAGAAGGGGTCTGGCTGGTCCTCTCTGTCCCGCTCCACCGGCACTATTGTACTGGAGGTCTGGAAAGAGAAGCATCGGGCGCCGCTCCACAGCAGACATCCATGCTGCGGAGTGCAGCCCTCGGCTTCACAGCACAGGGTGAGCGGCACACACATGTAGCGGGTCCCTGCTGCACTGATACACTGTGCAGAAAAGCCTTCACAGCAGTGGATTCGGCACAGTGTATCAGTGCAGTGGGGACCGCTGTGGTGGTGACATTAGGGGCTAGGGCGGGCTGTAGGAACCTCGGGGGTGGCTGGCCATACTATACACTGGGGCAGGGGGCGGGCCTGTAAGATCCTGGGGGTGGCTGGCCATACTATACACTGGGGAGGCGGCGTGTTTGTAGGAGACAGGGAGGAAACGACCAGTTTTCATTTACATGCACAATCACGCCCCCTAGACTTTCTCCTCCAGCCGCAAATATGTTATATCTAGGTAACTGCAAAATGTTGACAGCAAGTACCGTATTTTTCGCTTTTAAAGACGCACTTTTGCCTCCCCCAACCTGGGGGGGGTAAAAGGGGGTGCGTCTTAAAAAGCGAATGTGCAAAAATAAGTAATAAAAAAAAAAAATTATATATATTACCAGGAGGGGGGGGGGGGTGCGGCTGCTGAGTGGGGGTGCCGTAGTGTGAGGGGCACACCTGCACTACCGGAGCAGCGGGGGGATGATCGGCGGTAGCGAGCGGTGGGCGCCGCCATATTATCTCTGCCCGGCTGCATTCACTAAGCAGTGTGCAGCCGGCCGGTAGAGGTAGAGACTCCAGAATGGCCGCGGGTCTCCGTTATGGCCGCGGCCATTTTGTTGAAGTCTCTCCCGACTGGCTGCACAGTTAGCAGCAGTGAATGCAGCCGGGCAGAGACAATATGGCGACGCCCACCGCTCGCTGCCGCCTCTCAACCCCCGGTACTCCGTTCCTGCATCCGAGCCCCCCCACAGCATCAGTCCTGCACCAAAGCCTTTCCTGAACCTGCCTCCGGGACCCCCACTCAGCAGCCGCATGTCGGTAAGACATTGGGGTCCGGGAGGGGGGGTTGTGAAGAAGCACAAAAGTACATAAACAGGACACTACACAGGATGGGGACATATATACAAGATGGGGGGACATAGTTTCAAGATGGGGGGCATATATACAGGATGGGGGTACATAGTTTCAGGATGGGGCATATATACTGGTTGGGGGACATATTTACAGGATGGGGGCCATATATACAGGATGGGGGGCATATATACAGGATGGGGGGCATATATACAGGATGGGGGGCATATATACAGGATGGGGGGCATATATACAGGATGGGGGGCATATATACAGGATGGGGAATATATAGATAAGATGGGGGAATGTATATGCCAGGGTGGGGGCCATATTTACAGCATGGGGTCATGTATGGCATGATGAGGGACATATATGCAAGGATGAGGGATATATATACCAGAATGGGGGGGGACATATATCCAGGGATACCAGGATGGGGGGGATTATGTACCAGGATGGGGGGGACATACCGTATATACTGATTTGTAAGACGGACACTGACATTATAAGACGGACCCCATTTAACATTAAAAATTATTTATTTTCTCTTTTCCTTCACCAAATTTGGGGGTGCGTCTTATAATCAGGTGCGTCTTATAAAGCGAAAAATACGGTATATTGCAAATTGTCAACATTTTGCAGCCTAGATACATATATGATTTATAGCAAAAGCCCGGACAGCCCCTTTAAATAAAAATACAGAAATAAGGCATCGTGCATTTAGAATTGCCCAATCAAAATATAAAGTAAACGACGTAGCAACAACAAATAAAGAAATAAAAATGCCACAAATACTATTACAAATACTTTTATGCAATAAAAAGGTGATCAAGACATCGCATCTACCCAAAAATGGTGTCCGTAAATATATCAGCTCAAGACGCAAAAAATTGAGCCCAGAAACAGTCCCAGATCCCAAAAATTATAATGGTACGGGTCTCAAAAAAACAGTGACAAAAGCGCAACCCCTTTTATTTTTTTGCCACATTTTTTCACCACTTACATTTAAAAAAAAAAAAAAAAAAAAAAAAATGAAAAACAACTATGTTTGGTATCTAAGTAATCAAACTGTCAAGTCAGTTATACCATACAGTGGAACTTGGTAAATGAAAGAAAAACCCTAAAAAGCAATAGTGAAATTGTATTTTTTTTTTTTTTACAATTTCACAGCCTGGAACTTTTCTCCCATTTTCCAGTCCACTATATGGTACACAGAAGAAATATAATTTAGCTGGATTACTCCCTATACATGCAAACTAAAGCAAAAATACTCGCAAAATGTATAATTTACACCCCTTTCACATCAGCATTTTTTACATTTTGCGGCAGATTTACCGCATCTGCCGCATAATGGCTGCACTTGCAGTAAGCCCCACGCATTGTCTATGGGGCTTGTGGTAGGTGCGGTTTCAGCAGTTGTGGCCGCAAAAAAAAAAAAAAAACGCTGCTGACCGCGTTTTTTTCGGCCGCAAGTGCCGGAACCGCGGCTGTACCGCACTTGCCGCACCTACCACAAGCCCCATAGACAATGCATGTGACTTGTCGCAAGTGCGGCCGTTAGGCGGCAGATGTGGTAAATCTGCCGCATCTGTAAAAAACGCTGATGTGAAAGCAGCCTTATTGATTGATGGTGGCCCGATTCTAACGCATCGGGTATTCTAGAATATATATGTATTTGACGGTTCCCTGAAAAATGCCCACAGGAAAAATGCCCACGCGGAAAAAACGCCCACGCGGAAAATTGCCCACATGGAAAACTGCCATTTGCAGCATCACAAAGTTTCAGATCTCTGATATTTGAGGTGCAAGATGAGAGGATTCACATGATCTGTGATCATCTTGTGAATTACAGTTGACCTAGTGCAGAAATGCTGATGAAGATCTGGGGTTTGTAGCAGTCGGTCATTATCTGTAATAGATAGAACCAGTCTGCTCTCCTCTCTCAGTGATTCTGCCTTACTCCTCCCTCCCTCCCACCAGCCCAAAACAGCAGAACTGAACCAGCAGCAGATTCAGAGGAGCCATCACTGCTATCTGTACTCACAGGAGTATCACTGGATTATCTGTGAAGTTACATGGGACTGCAGGTCTAATACATTATCATCTTAGTGGGCAATTCTATGTGAGCAAATTCAGCCGACATTCTTCTTTGCTGCACAGCATCTCACCTATAACTCTATACCATTCTTCTGCCTGACAGAACATCTCACCTATAGGGTACAGGCACACAAGGTCCCGTTACACATAGTGAGGCTTCAATGATCCCACTAGCAAGCTGACCTGGCTGGGATCGCTGGAGCATTGCTATGTGATCACTGGTCTGCAGTCACACTGGGTGATCCACATACCGATGCTGCGTCCCCTGACGCTCACTGGGATCGCTCAACGTCTCGGGCGCAGAATGGGGATCGCTGATCGTTGCCCCTGTCACACATGCCGATGGAAGCTGGACAGCGGGAGACCAATGATGGGAAAATGGTCCCGGCCATTCCGCATCGACTAGCAATCAGCGAGCTCATCGTTGATTGCTGCAGCATGTCACTCGCAGCAACTTCACTAGCGAGGTCGCTGCAACGTCACAAAACCTGTGACATTGCAGAGATATAGTTAGCGATATCGCTGTGTGTAACGCGGCCTTAAGGTATGCATTATCAGAGGGATTTTGATGATGGACAGTCGCGCGAGTGCTTTCCGTATGGTCATGCGACTGTGGTACGAGTGTGATGCAATTATGCATTTTTTTTTTATCAGCTACCATCAGTGTGACATCCATGTGACCTATAGCTCTATACTATCCCACTGCCCTGCAGAGCATGTCACCTACACCTATACTGTTCCATGTTCTGCAGAGCATCTCACCTACACCTCTATACTATCACCCTGCAGAGCATCTCACCTATAATTCTTTATTATCCTACCCTGCAAAGCATGTCACCTGCACCTATACTGTTCCCTGTTCTGCAGAGTATCTCACCTACACCTCTATACTATCACCCTGCAAAGCATCTCACCTATAATTCTTTATTATCCTACCCTGCAGAGCATGTCACCTACACCTATACTGTTCCCTGTTCTGCAGAGTATCTCACCTACACCTCTATACTATCCCCATGCCCTGCAGAGCATCTCACCTACACCTCTATACTATTGTCGTACTGCATGACATCTCACCTATACCTCTATACTAACCACTGCCCTGCAGAGCATGTCATCTACACCTATACTGTTCCCTCTTCTGCAGAGCATCTCACCTACACCTCTATACCATCCGCCGTCCTGCAAAGCATCTCACCTACAGCTCTATACCATCCGCAGTCCTGCAGAGCATCTCACCTACACCTCTATACTATCCCCCTACCCTGCAGAGCATCTCACCTATAATTCTTTATTATCGTACCCTGTAAAGCATCTCACCTACAATTGTATGTTATTCTCCTGCCCTGCAGAGCATCTCACTTACACCTCTTTACCATCCCCCATTTTGCAGAGAATCTCACCTACACCTCTATACTATCCCACAGTTATGCAGAGCATCTCACCTACACCTCTATACCATCCCCCATCTTGCAGAGCATCTCATCTACACCTCTATACCATCCCTTTCTTGCAGAGCATCTCACCTACACCTCTATACCATCCCCGTCTTGCAGAGCATCTCACCTGCACCTCTATACCATCCTCAGTCCTGCAAAGCATCTCACTTACACCTCTATACCATTCCTCGTCTTGCAGAGCATATAACCTAAAATTCTATATTATTCTCCAGCCCTGTTTTCCTGTTGTCATTCATGTCTGTGGGCATTTTTCACATATCAGGTGAACATCCTCACCTTGCACCTCAAATATCAGAGATCTGAAACTTTGTGATACTGCAATGGGCAATTTTCCGTGTGGGCAATCTTCCGTGTGGGCATCTTCCGTGTGGGCAATTTTCCATATGGGCATTTTTCCTGTGGGCAATTTTCATGGTCACCGTATTTGACATACTGGGACTGACAGAACTTGTTCAGTCATACTGAGTGAACTCCGCTCGCCTCCTGTCACCGCTCTCCGCCTCGCCTCCTCTCACGCTCCTCCGCCTCGCCTCCTCTCACCGCTCCTCCGCCTCGCCTCCTCTCACCGCTCCTCCGCCTCGCCTCCTCTCACCGCTCCTCCGCCTCGCCTCCTCTCACCGCTCCTCCGCCTCGCCTCCTCTCACCGCTCCTCCGCCTCGCCTCCTCTCACCGCTCCTCCGCCTCGCCTCCTCTCACCGCTCCTCCGCCTCGCCTCCTCTCACCGCTCCTCCGCCTCGCCTCCTCTCACCGCTCCTCCGCCTCGCCTCCTGTCACCGCTATTCCTGTTCCAGCTCCTCATGTCACTGCTCCTCACTCCTCCAGTTCCCGCTCCTCCAGTTCCGGCTCCTCCGTCTCTCAGCCTGTCACCGCTTCACCTGATTCTCCTCCTGTCCCCGCTTCTCGATCTCTCCTCCTGTCCCCGCTACGCTCTTTCCTTTCACCCTGCGCTCCTTCGTCTCTCCGCCCCCGCGTTCCTCCTGTCCTCACTCGTCCGTCTCTCCTCCTGCCTCATGCTACTCCTGCCCCGCGTTCCTCCTGTCACCACTCCTCCCTCTCTCCTCCTGCCCCGCGCTGCTCCTCCCTCCGCTCCTCCTGTCACCACTCCTCTGTCTCTCCTCCTTTCACCGCACCTCCTCTTGCCCCTGCTCCTCCTGTCACCGCTCCTCTGTCTCTTCTCCTGCCCCCTCCGCGATAATAAGAAAATCCTCAGTGAGGATACTCACCCGTCCACCGGCTCGCTCCACCTCCGATGCGTCTTGTAGCTCCCAGGGCAGGTCCTGTCGTTGCCTGGGAAACCGATCAGCTGATCGGTTTCCCAGGCAACGACAGGTCCTTAAGCCCTGTAGGAGCTAGAAGACGGAGGTGGAGAGTGCCGGTGGACGGGCGAGTATCCTCACTGAGGATTTTTTTATTTTTACTTTTACTGTGGAGGAGCGGGGGTGCCGCAGGGAGCGCGGGCAGAAGGAGTGGAGGGGGGCACTGAGGAGAAATTTTGAATTTGCGCGCCTCTTTTGCATACTGGCCACTTCCGTCTGCAGCGCGCGATTTCGGCCTCAGACAGAAGTGGCCATTAGACAATTATATAGTAGATAAAATAACAACGACACACCGTAATTTTCTGATTTTAAGACGCACTTGTTCGGGGGGCGTGGGGTTGGTAGAGGGGGCATCCGGTTGGTAGAGGTTGTGGCTTTGTGTACCATTAAAAGGTATTACAGCTACAAGATTATTATCTTGTTTCTCCTACTGAGAGCAAATCAACATTTTTTCAATTGGCTAACACGATACCAAAACTAAAGCCCCCGTCACACACAGCGAGATCGCTGTTGCGTCACAGGTTTTGTGATGCAACAGCGACCTCGCCATGTTTGACACGTAGCAGCGACTGGGCCTCCGCTGTGACATCACCATTCCTGTCGGAATGGCCTGGACCATTTTTTGATCGTTGGGTTCCAGCTGGGCAGCATGCATCAGTGTGTTTAACGCCTTAACAACGACCTCGTTGGCGACTCAGAACTCAGCCACGTAGGTCTGAGTCGTCAGACTAGCTGCTGTGTGACAGGGTCCCAACGACCGCCGAGGTCGTTATATGGGTAGCCGTATCGTTTCTGCGTCGTTGATTAGATCTGACTATTTGATTATCACAGATCCGTACACAGCGGGGCACTTTCACTTCTGCAATGTATAATATACATTGCAGAAGTGAAATATAAGAAAGAGTTAAAAATAAAAAATCATTATGCTCACCTATCCTCGATCCACCGCTGCCTCCCAGCAAGGTCCGTGTGCTTACAGGACCTGTGATGATGTCACAGAGCATCATCGGGTCACATGACCGCAGCTACCACTAACTGCGGTCATGTGACCCGATGATGCTCTGTGACATCATCACAGGTCCTGTAAGCACACGGACCTTGCTGGGAGGCAGCGGTGGATCGAGGATAGGTGAGCATAATGATTTTTTATTTTTAACTCTTTCTTTTACTTAATTACACTTGTAATTAGAATTGTTGGAGCAATTTTAGTGTACTGAGCATGCTTCGTACACTAAAATCGGGTCCGAGGAACGATCAGCTGTTTCCTCGGACCCGCACTCATTGGCCCCCATGTTAGAGGACACGGATCGGATTTGGCCTATTTGCCATCCGATTTTGTGGGATCCGATTTTTTTCTGAGCCCAAAATCGGAGCAGTCTCTGATTTTGAGTCCAGCAAAAAATCGGACACAAATCGGATCCCACAAAATCGGATGCCAATTAGGCCAAATCCAATCCCACCCCCATAGGATAACATGGGGGCCAAATCGGATCCGTGGCTGTCCAGTTTTACAACGGAGAGCCACAGATGCACAAAAATCGGTATGTGAAAGCACCCTTTCATCTGAGGAATGTTTTCCAGAGACAGTGGAGGCACCAGGTTTACATATAAATTAGGGCCATAAAACATTCACACCGCTAAGCCTAATTAAGGATCCTCTCAAGATTTTGTTTGTTTATTTAAGTGTCCATTTATTTTAACTTGTATCTGTTTTGGGTATATATTTCTGTTCCTTTAAATGTTTTGTCATACCATGTCTGATGAAGAGACCTCAGACATCTCGAAAGCTCGCCTTGTAACAACTATTTTATTTTTGTTAGGCTGCTTTCACATTGCGTATTTCTTGGATCCATGGTTGTCCGTTGTAAAACCGACAGCCACGGATCCGATTTGGCCATGTATCCCCATGTATCCCTATGGGCCACGGATCGGATTTGGCCTAATTGCCATCAGATTTGTGTTGGATCCATTTTGTTTCGATTTTTTGCTGTACCCAAAATCTGACACTGCTCCGATTTTGGGCACAGCGGACCAAATCTGACCGAATTGGATACCACCTGATCCGCGGCCGTTAACATAGGGGTCTATGGAGCACGGGTCTGCGGAAACAGCTGATTATTCCTCGGACCCGACTTTAGTGTGCTGAGCATGCTCAGTACACTAAAACTGCTCCTTACCAGCTAATTTCACTTGCGCAATGTATATACATACATTGCGGAAGTGAAATTTAGTAAAAGAAAGGGTTAAAAATAAAAAAATGTATATTCTCACCTTTCCAGCAATCCCTCCCGACGCCTCCAGCAAGCTCCGGATGCTTACAGCACCTGTGGTTACGTCACAACCCGATCAGCTGATAGGGTCACATGACCGGTTACCACGGTCATGTGACCCGATGACGCTGCCGGGCTGTGACATAACTGCAGGTCCTGTAAGCATCCGGAGCTTGCTGGAGGCGTCGGGGGACTTGCTGGACAGGTGAGCATACATATTTATTTTTAACCTTTTCTTTTACTTAATTTCACTTCCGCAATGTATGTATATACATTGCGGAAGTGAAAGTGCCCCGCTGCCTCCTATCATCTTTTCCTGTGTCCGGATCCGTGATAATCACGGCCCTTGACACAGAAATAGGTCACCTCCTGTGGTATCCGTTCCTGTCTGTGGGGTCCTGCAGGTATCAACTACAAGATTATTATTATTTTCTTTCTCCCACTGAGAGCAATTAACCTGACACTAAGGTGACACACTCTTTACCCATTGTGTTCTATTCCTCTTTCTTGGCACCTTTTGTGCTTTACTTGATGTATCCATTGTTCTGTAAAAAAAATTGTATTACGGATGTTTGTATTTCTGTTAAACACATTAAGGATAGATTGTCCACACATGAAACAAACCAAAAAAGAAAAAAAAATGCAGTCTAAGGCTAGTAACCAGAAAAGAGAAAAAAAATCATCTCATGGCAGCCAACCAATGACATTTCTTTTTTTTTAATCATTCTGGATCCACTTGGTTGTTATTGTCTATAGAACAAGCATGTCGCTTCTTTTTTCTACAACCAAATCTGCAAGTGAAAAATCCTAGAAAACCCAGGCTTTGCCGGCATGCGTTTCCCCTGAAAACGCAAACAAAAATGCACCAAAACCATTAAGTGTGCACTTAGCCTTATACACATTTATTGTTTTTCTTTATTATAATATACCGTATTTAAAAAATAAATTAAAACAGAGGCCTCGGCAGGGTCAAGGCTTCTACCTCTCAGGAGCTCAGGCCTCCGTTGTTAGATTTGATCTTCCCTGGAGGTATCAAAGCTCAAAATATTGAGAAATGTAGGGAAAGAAAAAAAAGTTTACCCATATTCTGCAGTTCCTTCTTTAACCCCTTCATGAATGGTTATTTTTATTATTATTTTTCCTCTTCCCTCAACTATAACTGGATTGTTTAATTAATATTTTCCCACCTACACAGGGGTACGATGAGCTTATTTTACTTTTTTTTTTTGAGGGCATGAAGTCCTTTTGAGTGACACCATTCACTTTTCTAAATGATGTACTGAAAGTCAGGAATAAAAACAATTCTAACGGGTGAAATTTGGTGAAGAGAGGACACTAAAATGCTTGATATTCAAACCGAGCAGGTAAGATGCTTAGAGACAGACGCGACTCGAGTAACAAGTATACTGAAAGGCAATGGGAAAGGCAAGAATTTTTCAGGGAAATCATCAGGAAGAATTCTTGAGCGCCCTATAGAATTCCATTACACTCTCATTACTTGAGTCGCGCCTATCTGACCGTCTTATCTGCTCGGTATCAAGGAGTCGAGCAATTTAGTCTTCACTCATCCCAGTGAAATAGAAAAAAAATGTGCCATGTTTTATTAAACATATAATTCCAAACTCTTATATATGTTGTAATGTTTTAGTGGTTGCCAAACAAAAAAAATTAGGTTTGTATCACCATTTGCGGAAGTTGTGGGGTGTGACTGGCTCAGGTGGTAGGTGTAGTTTGCCATCGGTGGATGTAGCCCGGCGATATACCAAGGGAACAAATGTTAATTTTTAAGTCCACGCAGTCGTGAAGATGATTATAATAGAGGTGGGGGTCTGGTGTTAAGTTGTCCCCTTGCATGACCCATCATAGCATGTGAACATCCGTCCCCGCCCACAACTATACTGGTCATGCCCACTGGTAAACTTTTAAGTGTGTAAGGGGGGCTACCTCCCCTCCTCCCGCATGGGGGTCTTACCCCCAGACCTCCGCTTCTATTATAATCAGCTTCACGACCATGTTGATTTAAAAATTAACACTCGTTCCAAACGTTGAGCCACGTCCACCAGCACCAAACAAGCCTACCAGTCCACCTGCCAACTTCCAGCCATGCATTTTGCAAGTATGCTGGGGGGGGCCCTCTGTGTTTTATGTGTTGAACTGTAGGGAGAATTGTACCATTTTGGGGTACAGATGATATATTGCTCATTTTTTATTACATGCAAGGGGGTGGTTAGTGTGGCGACTGAAAAGCAGCGAGTGAGACCTGTACATTATTTTACTGTTTGTTATTTGGGCGAATCAAAGAAATCTCATCTCCATTTTTATCCCTATGTGTAACTGTAACTTGATACTGCTACTCGCAGTCTCCTCCGATCCCATAAGACCGTCCAGGAGACAAGAGATGTCAATGAAAAAAAAACAGTCACACCAATGTACAGTGGTGTAACTTGAAGTCCATGGGCCCCAACACAAAAGCTCCAACGGGACCCCAAATTATTGCAAATCTTTAATAGTATTAGTCTTTTTCTATAGGCCACAGGGTCTTTTGGGGCCCCCTAGGCTCCAGGGCCCGAGTTGCAACTCCTGCACGCCTCTGGTCACTTGATCTCCTGTTTCTACAGAAACTGGATACAACGTGTCACAAGCCGGGATCTACTTGGCTTAAACCTCGTTCGTCTGCATCGGATTTCTGGCATAAAAATATACAAATTTTAATAGTCCCTCAGAGAGAAATGACGCAGTCACATGATCATACACCACACTCGTCACACTGTATATATATTCTGTATCTCCAAACACTGAGCATGCTGGGAGTTGTAGTTCCTCACCACAGACTGCAGTCACATGATCATACACCACCACCGCACTCATCACACTGTGTATATATTCTGTATCTCCAGACACTGACCATGCTGGGAGTTGTAGTTCCTCACCACAGACTGCAGTCACATGATCATACACCACCACCGCACTCATCACACTGTGTATATATTCTGAATCTCCAGACACTGAGCATGCTGGGAGTTGTAGTTCCTCACCACAGACTGCACAGTCACATGATCATACACCACCACCGCACTAGTCACACTGTGTATATATTCTGAATCTCCAGACACTGAGCATGATAGGAGTTGTAAGCTAGATGCATGGTGGGAGATGTAGTCTCATAGTCACAGGTTGGAGCATGCATGCGCTGAAAAGTACAACTCCCAGCATACACCAGGCTGCAGAGCATGATGGGAACGTTTCCTGCAACTACATTTATTACTAGGAAAATATAAAAAAAAAAAAAAAAAATAACTGAAATCCCCTGCACTCCTCCTGCAGCAAGGGCATGCTGGGAGTCGTGGTGCCTCGCAGGCTGGGAGTCGTGGTGCCTCCGCAGGCTGGGAGTCGTGGTGCCTCCGCAGGCTGGGAGTCGTGGTGCCTCCGCAGGCTGGGAGTCGTGGTGCCGAAGGCCCGCTGTAGGCCCTGATGGCGCACGGTCACACACACGGCGCGGGGTAGGCCCGGCCAGGCCGCGGCCCCCACAGCCGACTCCTCCGCTCTCCTCCCCGGCCGCACACACTCTGCACCGCCCGCTCCGTTACCTATTCCTGTTTTCCTCCTGAATCTCCTTGAATTTATTCACCACGAAGGAGCGGAAGATTTGTTCTATGTTGGTCGCCATGGCGCTCCGGACCTGCTCCGCCTCCTCCTCCTCCTGACGGTCCAGGCACTTTCTGACGCACAGGACGTACGCGGTCACGACGGCGGCGGAAGTGCGTGCGCGCGACCCGGAGCTCCGTCACTCGGCGTTTGCGTTCAGGCCAATCAGCGAGCGAGGAGAGAGTGACGTCAAATGTCTGGGCGGGAAGAGGCAGCAGAAGTGACCGCTCCGCGAGCGAGGGGAAAGAGGCGGGGCGTGCGCGGAAATGCGCGTCCCCGCGTGAAGTCTCTAGTGTCCGCGGGCACGGCGGGGTCAGAGGCTGCAGTGTCAGGAGCTCTGGCCTCCTCAGAGGCTGCAGTGTCAGGAGCTCGGGCCTCCTCAGAGGCTGCAGTGTCAGGAGCTCTGGCCTCCTCAGAGGCTGCAGTGTCAGGAGCTCTGACCTTAGAGGCTGCAGTGTCAGGAGCTCGGGCCTCCTCAGACGCTGCAGTGTCAGGAGCTCTGGCCTGAGAGGCTGCAGTGTCAGGAGCTCAGGCCTCAGAGGCTGCAGTGTCAGGAGCTCGGGCCTCCTCAGAGGCTGCAGTGTCAGGAGCTCTGGCCTGAGAGGCTGCAGTGTCAGGAGCTCAGGCCTCAGAGGCTGCAGTGTCAGGAGCTCGGGCCTCCTCAGAGGCTGCAGTGTCAGGAGCTCTGGACTCCTCAGAGAGGCTGCAGTGTCAGGAGCTCTGGCCTGAGAGGCTGCAGTGTCAGGAGCTCAGGCCTCAGAGGCTGCAGTGTCAGGAGCTCGGGCCTCCTCAGAGAGGCTGCAGTGTCAGGAGCTCAGCCTCAGAGGCTGCAGTGTCAGGAGCTCGGGCCTCCTCAGAGGCTGCAGTGTCAGGTGCTCAGGCCTCAGAGGCTGCAGTGTCAGGAGCTCGGGCCTCCTCAGAGGCTGCAGTGTCAGGAGCTCTGGACTCCTCAGAGAGGCTGCAGTGTCAGGAGCTCGGCCTCCTCAGAGGCTGCAGTGTCAGGAGCTCTGGCCTCCTCCCTAGTTAGAATGTGGCCTTTCCTAAAAGGATCAATAAAGTTTAACGTATTGAAAAATATAACAAAAAAAAAAACCCTCCTTGTCTTCCTCATATTGTGTAGAGTTCTTCCTTTAACCCCTTCATGACCAGGGGTACCTAATCTTCTGGTTTTTCTTCCGTCACCTTCTTTCAAAAAACAGAATTATTTTTGATATTTTTCTTAATTTCCTCCTGCAGAGCTGTGTGACCGGGCGCTCCTCTTTATTTCATTTTTATATTATTATTATTTTTTATTCCCTTTTTCCTCCTGTACAGTAATGCCATTGCTCTTTTTGGTTTTTCTCTTTATTATTATATTTTTCTGTATATTCACCTGTGCCATGGGGCATTTTTCATTCTTTATTTTTCTTTTGCTACCTGCACAGTTGTGCGATGACTCTTTTTTTTCTATTATTTTTATTAATATTTTTTTTCTACCTACACAGCCATGATGCGATGGGTCTTTTTTCTATTTATTATTATTATTATTATTGTTACTATTATTATTATTTTTTTTCAATTTTTTTAATTATTTTTTCTACCTACAAAAGTATGCAATGGGTCTTTTTTTTTCTTCTTTTTTCTAATTTTTTTTACTTATTTTTTTTTCTAACTACAAAGCTGTGAAATGGGTCTTTTTTCTATTATTTTATTTTTATTATTATTAATATTATTTTCTACCTAGAAAGCTATACAATTGGTCTTTTTTTCTATTATTTATTATTATTATTATTATTATTATTATTACTATTATCATGCAAAACGGGGTAGAGTCGGGCACTGACGTGTAGCAATTTTTTCGGTACTTGTTCACAAAGGTGGTGTCGTTATCCGGTTGTGCTCTGCTGGAAATTGACAGTCCATACGAAAGTAATGAGTAGGCTGGAAGCGGCACTCACTCGGACATCTTTGCAGTTTAGGCTCTTTATTGTAATTTCCAGGACCCGTGGAAGCACTACTAAGGGTACCGTTACCAGGGCCGCAACATCCATTGGACAGTGTGAGCCCTGAGGATCAAGCAGCAGCAGCCAGGGGGAGCGCCAGCATGACAAGCTTTCATCCTGTGTGATCAGCTCCGCCGCAGCATGACTGGGAAACCGGCAGCCCCCCACTCCTCACCAAAGGCTGCACAAGGACGGCGGTGCTGGAAGTCGACAGCCACCCTCCCCCCCTGCTCCTCACTACTAAAGGCTGCAGGAGGGCGGCAGTGCTGGAACCCGACAACGCCCCCCCGGTCCTCACTTTGGCTGCAGGGATGCTCAGGCGGCAGGGAGGCTTGATGCACCCCTGACCGTTACACGTCGCAATATTGTTCCGATATCGCATACAATTTCAAGGGAGCATGCACGTTTTTGGCACTTGTCCAAGATCGTATAGTAGATGTTCACACCTCCAACCTGCGACGATCCCGGAAGTCGGCACCCAAATCGGGCAGCCGATTTTTCAGATCGTAGTTGTGCCATCACACAGCACAACCACATAAGCAATGTGGGCATACTTTTCACCCAGCTTAGGACATAGGCGTACCTGAGTAAACTTTTAACCGCGTCCAGAACACTCCGATTGGATGGCGAAAGAGCGTTTACCATTGGTCAGCCATCTTAGACAACATGGTGGCGACATGGATGCTATTGCCCATTATATCATCTGCAAACTGATGTCATATGTGATGAGTATCAGCTCCAGCAACACACTGTGGCGTCGCCAAACTGGCAGCCACGCTAGTGTACTGCAGTGTGTTTCCGCTAAATGTATGGACATTCTGGCCGTCTACTGTACAAGTTGGTAAGCTACACACACGAAGTATGGACATGTCTATGCACATCACATAGCATTATCCAAACTATGTGGCTCGTAAATGTATGTATGTGTTTCCACATATGTACATATGTTTGAATCAGGCAATATAGAAATGACCATGTGTGTGGACAAACACCCATGTCTACATGCAGCAATCTGGACAGGGAAACACACAAACACCATACAGTGTGTTGGCAACCGCCACACATGTGTAGTGTACCTGTGCACACAATGGTGCAGGGACCCTCAAATAACATTGTTGCCTCACACCTCAGAGCACACCATAATGCTATGTGATACGCTGGTCAGCTACAAATAAAAGAATCACTCACGTTTGTCTGATCAGAAACAAATATATTCGGAGTGTGGCCACACAAATAAAAACTACAACAAAAAAAACAAGTGTTGTCATCACACAAGTGACATATTACATAAATCAAATACTGGCTGATCCTGCAATAACTTATAAATGAATGTACGTGAATCAAAAACATAAAAATAATCACACATTGGACAGTGTGGACCCATCACACCCCCTTAGATCTGGTGGTCCTGCCAGGCCACCGCCCCAGGGCCATTGAAATACGAGCAGTAGCTGTCTCTGCTGCTCCTGGCATCCTGCTGATGTCGGCCCTGGCCCAACGGCTGGAGTGGCGCTTTGCCAGGGTCGTTAGCACGCCACTCACCTGGAATGAGTTCCCCAGTTGTGGGGTCCACACAATCCACATAACTTGCTGGCGTGTATGATTGAGTATCCATACGACGCAGACAGTTACGCAGCACACAACACGCCATCACTACCAGTTGGATAGATTCCTGTTTCATATTTAAAGCACTATGAAACACGCGGAATCTATTGGCCATGATCCCGAACGCATTGTCAACCACACGACGTGGCCGGGATAGCCAGTAATTGAAAAGTCGTTGCTCAGGGGTCAGAGTCCTCTGGGGATATGGCTGTAGTAGGTTTGCGTGAAGTGCGAAGGCCTCATCCCCCACAAAGGCAAAGTTGAGATGTTCAGTGGTGTCATCATCTGGGGGTAAGTTCAGCGCCCACTCACAAGGTCTCGACCAAAGGAGGTCTGGGCCAAAACCCCCCCATCAGACACACGCCCGTTCATCCCCACATCCACGAGGAGGAACTCATAGTTGGCATTGACAAGGGCCATGAGGACCACACTGAAATAACCTTTGTAGTTACAATAATATGACCCGCTGTTGTGGGGTTGTGTGATCTTCACATGCTTGACATCCACTGCCCCACCGCAGTTTGGAATTGCCATCTCTCCTGGAAGCCAGTGGCAACTTCTAACCATTCCGCGGGGTTTGTCGGAAACCGCATATAGGTTGGCAAGAGACACCTCACAATGGCCTCACACGTCTCAGGGATTAGGCGGCTCAGCAGTGGGCATGAGACAGCAGCAGAATACTGCAGGTCAGTCATCGTGCGCCCTGTTGCCGAGAAACGCAGAGTCACAGCCAAACGCTCCTCTGCTGGAACAGCTCGACGCATCAGTGTCCTAACGGGCAATATGTGGTGTGACAAGTCCAAGAGGAATTTGAAAGAGTCCTCGGACATCCTGAGATAGTTCCTGAAGTCCTGAGATTCCTGTCCTCCAGCTGACGGACAAGGCCCATGTGACTGAGGTGGCGCCTTTGAAGGAGCCAGTCCCGAGACCACACGCGCCGTCGTCTACGCCTCCGCAGTCTGTCAGTCCTCTCATCTGTCAACAAGGCATCCTCAACCAGGGACACAGCCACTACTGCCATTGCGGAACGATGCATGACGTCCAATCTCTGTTAGCCAGGGTCTGCGAATGAGAAAGGCAAAAATATAAGTATAAGCGAATGGAGGCCTAACAACAACAAAATTCATCAACTAGCACATGTACATAGTCATGTCATACCCCTCCAATACACACTTACATGGTTGGCCTGTTACATTACACACCATCTAATGCTTGTCGACCTTGCTTATTGTAAACACTACAGTATGACATTTCACATAACACATACTACACATATGTGAACCCATACTACTATTCATGTACAGCCCTGACATTATCTGCATCCACAAAGGCAAGACAAGACCAAGATGTGTCCCATGGCTGCCATCAATCATTATGTATGTAAATTTAAAGTATTTTACACGCCACAAAAACACTGAATTGGGTCAACTACATTACACATCACAAGAGGGTAATGCTTCCAGATGCATTATTGTGTCTTCATCTAACTGACAGATGTACAATCCACAAGGCTGCATGTCCTGGAATCAGTGAGCATGCAATGTGTGTGGCCAACCGATGCTCCGACATTTCCTGCCATTTGGATCTAGTCCATATTTTACCTTACCAACAATCTTCTTGTCAAGACCGTGTTACCCACACAAAATGGATGATCAATGACTACGCACAAAACAGCATGTGGCAACCACCCACACAGTACCGAATATGTAGCCTATAGCCTAAAACAAAGTGGTCAAAGAGGGCGAATGGCCCAGGAGCTCCTGGTGCTCATTAGAGCAAAGTACCCATGCCAGAATCTTTTCAACAAGCAGTTAAGATGCCAGAATATCCCCAAACAGTTGTGCACATCACTACTCACTCAATGGCTCTGGCCAGCTAACACAACATCGTTCTGCCATTCCCCATTTTTATGTGTGAAGCCACCAATCACAACCCGCTACGTCGTCTAATTGTATCTTGCCTTGCCGATTACCACGCACGCTGTCGCCGATTGGACGACTCTGCTGTGATGTCATTGGTTGAGCGCCCTTTAAAAGATGGATGTGGGACATCCGGCCTGTTGTACATCGAAACACAACATGGTAGCGTCTCCTCTTCTGGCACTGCAGGGCTAACAGTATGTATTGATGACTATGCATCGTCTTCATGTCTTTCTGTATGGGCTGCGATTTGCACTCACTCCTCTACCATGTGGTAATGTTGTTGGTGTTAGCTTATACTACGTATGTGTCCTAATGGGCCATGTAGCATTCATAGGTGCTATGAGCATCCCCTCAAGGCTTATTCATCAGAATGTACATTATTATTATTTATTTATATAGCGCCATTAGGTTCCATGGCGCTTTACATGAGGATGAGGGAGACAAGAACAAGTACACTAAATCTAGGCGATCAAGACAGGTACAGAAGGGGCAGGGACCCTGTCCACGAGGGCTCACAGTCTAAGAGGGGTGGGTTAGGATACAGTAGGATGGGGGAATGTCAGGTATGGGGCGGTCGCCTGGGTCTCATGGCAGGTTGTAGGCTTGACGGAATAGGTGAGTCTTCAGGTGACACATTAACAGAGTAAACATCATATATGTTGCGGCCCACACTATTGATGCATATACGTATAAAGGGCATGTGCTTGTAAATTATCTCCAACCAAATCATGGTTCTGTTTGTTTGAAATTATACATCATACCTACAAGAATGTCCTTGGCCTGTGAGCCTGTGCTAAAGTAAACCGAAGTTTACATTATCCTTCTCCATTACCATACAGGCTTATATAGGGACTGTAGTGGCATTTAGCTTAAAGGGAACCTGTCACCTGGATCTAAGCCCCTACGCTATCACTACCTGTCCCTGCACCTTCCTAGCTGCTCCTTATCTATCCCTCTCTGAGCTAAATCCGCCCTATAAAACAGCAGAAAAATAACTTATAACTTACAGAAGTCCCCGAGGCTGGGGACTGAAAAGGCGGCACCAGGCTCCATTCTGACCCTCCTCGATGCAGCAGCACACGCCCCGCTGGGTGTCGTTATTCTTTCTTCATCGCCACCTCCTCCATTTGGAATCTCCCGCCTGCCTTACACCTATCATGTTGTGGTGATGCGACCTCGATGTGTCCCCTGACCGGGACACAGCATATGGGAGATTGTATCTTCTGCTCGGTAGCAGCACACACAGGGTTAGCTGGTGCTGGAGCTGAGTGCTGATTGAAAGCACTGACGCCCAGGTGTGCAGGTGAATAGGAGATGATATGAGCTGCCCTGGGCTGTGGGGAGGGGGTGGAGTGTGTCAGGACAACAGCAGGAGCTGCTGTGTAGATAGCTGTGTGAAGATTTAACACAGCCTGGGAGCTCTCTCAGAGTGGACGTTCATGAGGCTAATGAGCGGACGGTGAGGAGAGAAAGGTTGTGTGCTGACCTAACACAGCCTACCCGTGAGAAGGTACAGAGCTTCTATATCAGCTGTTGGGATTGTATGAGGTTGTACCTGGCTGTGCCCCGGAACTTGGAGGTCTGTGAATACTTGAACGGTGCCATTAAACTGTGTGCTGTGTGAGCAAATACCTGAGTCACTGCCTTCTGTTGTGCCAATCCTAGCCGCTACCTTACAGTATAAAGTGGGTGGGAGATTCCAAATGGAGGAAGCGGCGATGAAGAAAGAATAATGCCGCCCAGCGGGCGTGTGCTGCTGCATCGTGGAGGGGCAGAATGGAGCCTGAGCCCGCCTTTTCAGTCCCCAGCCTCAGGGACTTCTGTAAGTTATAAGTTATTTTTCAGCTGTTTTATAGGGCGGATTTAGCTCAGAGAGGGATAGATAGGGAGCAGCTAGGAAGGTGCAGGGACAGGTAGTGATAGTGTAGGGGCTTAGATCCAGGTAACAGGTTCCCTTTAATGTGTGTTTTCTATCCTGGGTACCGAGCTTAATGTGGTAGCCAATTGATGTGTGCACAAGACCACATGTACCCAGGTTTGCACACATGAAACAACATGATACATACATGTGTGTGTGTTCATGTCATACCTTTCATTTTGCAGATGGCAGAGAACCAGGATTTTGTCCGGCCCTTCATAGCCAAGTACCAGGAGCTAGAGTGCTTGTGGCGGACCAGATCGCCTGATTACAAGAACCATCAGGTACAGAGAGTGGCATATGACCAGCTCATCACCCTCTCCCCGCAAGCACCATCCTGGGGAGAGGGTGGATAAGGAGTTTGTGCTGAAGAATATCCGGAAACTGTGCACAGTGTATAAGAGGAAGCTAAATGAAGTTGAGAAATCAACAAGGTCCGGGAGTGGAACGGGGGAGGTGTATGTGCCACGCTTGTGGTACTTTACCCTCCTCCATTTCCTCCGAGACAAGCATTTCCCTCCGACTACACTATGCAGCAGGGACCTAGCACGCTCCTCCTCCACCACTCTTCAAGACCCGGCTCCGCCACAAGAGGTACTTCTTAATGTTTTTGTGTCATCACACTCTTCAATGGTGGTTGGATACACATGTGTTGTGTTTAACTTGACAAACATATCAGCGTGTGGTGTTTGGCACAGTATGTTTAGGTGTTGTTACACCGATTTGTGCCATCAGAAAGATTGTGTGCTTTTGTGAACACATATGCATGTCCATGGTGGTTACTTATGTGAGTAGAGTAAACACTGTGTCATGTTACACATAGCCATATCTTTAGGCCACTCTAATGGGCACACCTTGAACTCAACATTTCACACACAAACACTACAAATAGCTGCTTGGTAGTAATGCATTGATGATATGTCAATGGATAAATTATGTTGTAACTTTTGTTTTCAATTTCACAGGGCCCTCAAGACGTCTGGTCCAGCCTGGGGGGGTGGGCACCCATTGGTGAACGACCCCCAACAACATCTGGGGCGATTGTGGAGCCTGATCCAGTGCCGCCGTGCAGCACCCTCGGCCCAGTGAGGGGGGTGAGGCGTCGGAGACCATTGCCACCCCCTACCCAGCTGGGCGATTGGGCTAAGAGGGTGCTGCTTAACATGGAGAGGATCCCTTGCACTCGGATTGGGTAGCTAGTTAGTGAATGGGTATCCCGGCTGGGCCATCAACAACGTACGGACCTTGAGAGGGTAATCTACCTATCCCTGGAGGTGTCGGAGAATGGGACACTGAACTCGCAGACTATCTTGGATCAGCCCCCCCAGCAGCCGTCAGTGTCCCATCAGGCGCCGCCGCTGGCTATGTTTGTGCCTGGACTTAATCCTGAGGTGCCAAGGGATCCTGGAAGACCTTTCCCTCGCATCGACCACACCCACTTCCCGCAAGGGATGTGGGTGAAGCAGCCACGTCAGATCCTGCAGCTGCATGCCAACAGTATTGGGGATGCTACCAACAATTGTGATGTGCCTGTTTGTTTTGCCCCGTGTTTTATTTGGGGAGAGGGTCTTTTTTTGGCTATAGTTTTGTTGTGTAAATAAAATGTTTGACACAAATAATACTCCGTGTTATTGGCCACCTACTAATGGGTAATTCTTCGCCTCAATTTAACGGTGTTTTGAAGGGAAGAGACAGATGTGTCACACGTTTTCCCGTCACATACACCTTACTACATGGTGAGGTATATGAATGATGTTACATTTGTAATTCATGTGTGGCATTCACAGGTTAAGGGAGATGTTCCGTGCAAAATACAGGGGTTAAGCAATTGGAAACACAACCACTGGGCAAAGTCTATTATTTAGGGCTTGTACATTGGTTAATTGTGGTGTACACATAGGTTTGGGCATTAGGCAGCATGAAGCCAAAATGACCATTGTGTATGTGTGACTGCAGGCAGGCAGTGTGTTGTGTTTGTCCTGTGTGTATTTTGAGGGATGCACAACACACGTCAGTTTTGGGAACCCAAGACAGACACTTCACTCCTTTTTGGGTGCTACATGGTGTTAACATATATTTTGCTACAATGAAGTAGTGTCATTATGGTAAATAACACAAACACAACATGTTGTGGGATTGTTGCAACTTTAATTTTGCAAAATCCCTTGTTTTTTTGCTTTTTTCAGTGTGCCTAAAGGCGTAACTATATATATATATTTTTTTTATAAAGGTATAAGGTCTGAGCCTAAAACAGGGTTTTGATCCCCTTTAATGTGGACACATTGTGTCCCTAATGTAAAACAAGGCTGTGAATAAAAACAGCAACAAGTAAATTGTCAACATGACAAAAACACATAGGTGGAATGCCAACAGTACCACATTTTGTGCTTACTGGTGCTCAAGGACCCTCTGGATCATGGCAACAAGCACCTGTAGCTGTGCCGTGGCGTGACACAGCTGTCGGTGGGCCTCTTGATGGGCCTGCATCAGGTCACTCAATGATGGAACACCTATAGTGATGAAAGAAAGCCATCTTGCAAAAAACCTGCCACATGTGTGTTGCTGGATTTTTTGGTGGGACACAACATACAGTTGTGGACAAAAGTATTGACACCCCTGCAATTCTGTCAGATAATACTCAGTTTCTTCCTGAAAATGATTGCAATCACAAATTCTTTGGTATTATTATCTTCATTTAATTTGTCTTCAATGAAAAAACACAAAAAGAATTGTCCTAAAGCCAAATTGGATCTAATTCCACACCAAACATAAAAAAGGGGGTGGACAAAAGTATTGGCACTGTTAGAAAAATCATGTGATGCTTCTCTAATTTGTGGAATTAACAGCACCTGTAACTTACCTGTGGCACCTAACAGGTGTTGGTAATATCTAAATCACACTTGCAGCCAGTTGACATGGATTAAAATTGACTCAACCTCTGTCCTGTGTCCTTGTGTGGACCACATTGAGCATGGAGAAAAGAAAGAAGACCAAAGAACTGTCTGAGGACTTGAGAAACCAAATTGTGAGGAAGCATGAGCAATCTCAAGGCTACAAGTCCATCTCCAAAGAACCTGAATGTTCCTGTGTCTACCGTGCGCAGTGTCATGAAGAAGTTTAAAGCCCATGGCACTGTGGCTAACCTCCCTAGGTGTGGACGGAAAAGAAAAATTGACAAGAGATTTCAACGCACGAGTGAGCGGATGGTGGATAAAGAACCTCGACTAACATCAAAACAAGTTCAAGCTGCCCTGCAGTCCGAGGGTACAACAGTGTCAACCCGTACTGTCCATCAGCGTCTGAATGAAAAGGGACTGTATGGTAGGAGACCCAAAAAGACCCCACTTCTTACCCCGAGACATAAAAAAGCCAGGCTGGAGTTTGCCAAAACTTACCTGAGAAAGCCTAAAACGTTTTGGAAGAATGTTCTCTGGTCAGATGAGACAAAAGTAGAGCTTTTTGGGCAAAGGCATCAACATAGAGTTTACAGGAGAAAAAAAAGAGGCATTCAAAGAAAAGAACACGGTCCCTACAGTCAAACATGGCGGAGGTTCCCTGATGCTTTGGGGTTGCTTTGCTGCCTCTGGCACTGGACTGCTTGACCATGTGCATGGCATTATGAAGTCTGAAGACTACCAACACATTTTGCAGCACAATGTAGGGCCCAGTGTGAGAAAGCTGGGTCTCCCACAGAGGTCATTTGTCTTCCAGCAGGACAATGACCCAAAACACACTTCAAAAAGCACTAGAAAATGGTTTGAGAGAAAGCACTGGAGACTTCTAAGGTGGCCAGCAATGAGTCCAGACCTGAATCCCATAGAACACCTGTGGAGAGATCTAAAAATGGCAGTTTGGAGAAGAATGGTCTAAAATTCCAGCAAAGCATTGTAAGAAAGTCATTGATGATTACCAGAAGTGGTTGATTGCAGTTATTTTGGCTAAAGGTTGTGCAACCAAGTATTAGGCTGAGGGTGCCAATACTGTTCTGTGGCCCATTTTTGGAGTTTTGTGTAAATGATCAATGTTTTGCTTTTGCTTCATTCTCTTTTGTGTTTTTTCATTGAAGACAAATTAAATGAAGATAATAATACCAAAGAATTTGTGATTGCAATCATTTTCAGGAAGAAACTGAGTATTATCTGACAGAATTGCAGGGGTGTCAATACTTTTGGCCACAACTGTGTTACAGCCATGGGTGATAATGCGGTAACTCGCACCAGTAGTCAAGCCTATCCAAATAATCAAACATCAGGAGTAGCTCGCCATGCTGCAGAGTGCTGTGCGGCCGCCATCTTTATGCAAGGGACTGTAAAGCACCTAGAAGGCAGGGCCCGCCGCAAAACGACATAAGGAAGTCATGGCGCAGAGTATTGATGCTGTGTAAACTTCTCCGTCCGCAAAGGAGTTGCCCACACATAGTGGATGATCACAGTGAACGCCACGACGTCACATAATATGTAAACCGCAACGCTCATGCGTCACACATGGCCACACATATCTGGCCTATTATTGCAAGAAGTGGCTAGACTTGTGTTAACATTTTAATATATGTGCAACATGTGGGATGGGAGATTATAGCTAGCATCAATGAGGCCTTCATATACTGACATGGCACTTTTGGCCAGTACTGTATGTTTTTGGCGACGCTATGTTTGTAGCGTTGTCAATAGGCGCATTACAGGTCATCATGAATAGTAAAGGAGGTATTTGACAATGATTCGCCTTGTATACATGCATTTTCGCAACATTGAGGAGATGCAGAAGGGCCACTTTACACACACCAACTTATCTGTCCAACTTCTGACCAACTTACTGGTTGCAGTGAAATCATGGACACATTGCTCCATTTTGTGGCTGTGTACAAATGGAACAATGTGTCCATGATTTCACTGCAACCAGTAAGTTGGTCAGAAGTTGGACAGATAAGTTGGTGTGTGTAAAGTGACCATCAGACAACAAATCTAGCTTGGTCTACAACGTGGGGTTTCGACTTTTAAATCTTTTATAATTTTATTTTTGTAATGTAAGGGCCACTTTACACACACCAACTTATCTGTCCAACGTCTGACCCAGGGGCGGACCGTCACCCCCGGGGCCCTGGTGCAGGAGATGACCGGAGGGGGCGGGGCTACGGGCCGTCAGCGCGGCCCGGGGGGAGGGTGCCGCTGGCCGTCGGCGCGGCCCGGAAAGGGGGGGGGGTGCCGCTGGGAGCCGCAGGGAGCCTACCTGGGAGCCGCGCTGAAGTGTTCTACGAGCCGGAGGAGCAGAGGAGAGGAGGGGCTTGATCAGGCAGGGGAAGCAGGAAGTTCTCTGCTTCCTTTGCCTGACCCTCCTCTCCTCTGGCGGCGGCTTGCGGGGGTCGGCTGGGGGCCCCCCTCCAGGCTTGAAGGGGCCCCCAACCGGTCGGGGCCCTGGTGCAGCTGCACAGGCTGCACCAGTGTAGTTCCGCCCCTGGTCTGACCAACTTACTGGTTGCAGTGAAATCATGGACACATTGCTCCATTTTGTAGCTGTGTACAAATGGAACAATTTGTCCATGATTTCACTGCAACCAGTAAGTTGGTCAGAAGTTGGACAGATAAGTTGGTGTGTGTAAAGTGGCCCTAACTGGCCCCATGTGCTTGACTGCATCGTGGACAAGGACAAGAGATATCTCCTATTGCCTTCATAAACCGTAAGGCTATATTCACAAGTTGTGTTTTTGTTGCATTTTTCTCTGCCGCCAAAACCTGCTCTCTTTGCAGTAAAAAAGCTGCAGGTTTTGCTGCTTTTTTTGTTGTGTTTTTTTACTGTATTTTTTGTATGTCATTTATCCATAGTACATGTTTAATAAAGCTGCAAAAATGTAGCAAACATGCATTTTTGCAGAGTTTTTGCATATTCTCATTGCTGTCAATTGTATAAAAAAATGCAAAAACTGTGAAACAATTGCTGCTTCTATTAAAAGTGCAGTTTTCCATTAGAGTCAGGAAAAAAAAGCAATTTTGTGGTTTTTGCCGCTTTTTTATGCATTATTTTTAGCGCAGATTTGTTACAAAACTACATGCAAATCCTTAGCAAAATCAATAATAATTCTGAAGTTTTGTGCTCATGTTGCTTTTTCTCCCCTGCAGATTTGCTGCAGAAATAATTCTGCGGCATGTCAGTTACTGCATAAACACAAAAATAAAAAAAGCATAAAAATTGCATTCCGTTTTTGGTACGTTTTTGCAAATTTCTGAAATCAAATACTCAGCGTGCACACATACCCTAAAAAAACAGTTTTTAATTTGCGCAAAGCTCATTACAAAATGCTGCAAAAAAAAAAAACAGCAGCAAAACCGTGTAAACATAGCCGTAACCGGATCAGAGACGTGCAAGCTGAGATTCATGTGAATTGTGTCCTTGAGCTCTAGGGCTGCATACTCACGATGAGTCTATGCAGTGTTTTGGACGCAATGTCTTCCTGCTGCGTCCAAAATGCTGCGTAGTACAGTATAAGCATAGGGGATGGGATTTCAAGAAATCCCATCCTCACTATGCTTAACCTGACCGCAGTGATCTGACAGCTGCAGTGCAGGTTGCCGGCATTCTGCTCCCCCTTTCATGCTGTAGAGTCGGAAGTGGCTCCCATCAGGTGACTGCAGGGAGAAGCCGCCCAGCACCCACTGCATATGGTGAGTACAGGGCGGCTGCGGTTTCCCTGCGGCCACCTGCGGCTTCACTTAGTTCTGGAGGAGCTGCGTCCAACATGCAGCTCCTGTGCACACTGACAGCTCAGTGAATGACAACATGCTCGCCTGACTGATCCCTAAAGTCTATAATCAAACATGAGAATGTTTACATGTCTATGTCTTTCAATACTTTTTTTTTTACTTTTTTTTATGAGTCCATTGTCAATACTAAAGGCCCCATTGCATGCTACGATGTCCCAGCGATCCCACCAACGACATTGTTATCTGATTGCTGGTGAGCTGTCAAAAAGGCAGACTCACCAGCGATCAGGACCAGCGAGAACACTGGTAACCAGGGTAAACAGTGGGTAACTAAGCAGAGTGCGGCGCTTAGTTACCCGATGTTTACCCTGGTTACCAGCTCCCAGCACTTGCTGTGCGGCACTGGGAGGTCGTTCATCATTGGTCTCCCGCTGTCACACGCGCCGATCCTGGCCGCCCAGTGGGAGATCAATGATAAATTTATGGTCCAGGTCATTTACCAACGACCAACGATGAACGACCTCATCGTTGGTCTTTGGTAAATGTCACACACAACGTTGTTGTTTTGACATCGCTGCAACGTCACCAAACCTGTGACGTTGCAACGATATTATTAACGATATCGTAGTGTGTGACGGGGCCTTTACGAAAATGTGTGAGGATATTTTTTTTTTTTTAGTGGTTTTGGAATAGAAACCGAATGGAAAATCACCTCACATTCCTCCCCAAAAATCTCCTAGAATGGCCCATGCAATAGTATCGGCCATTATGTGGTGACAGGGCAAGAATGGGTTAATCTAAGTAGCTGTGAGGTAAGGTTTTAGGGGCACTTTCAGCATTCAATAATAATGGTCACTAACTGGCCAATGGTTTGTTTTTGCGCCTTTTTTATGGCCTATGATTGGTCTAAGGGCCCTTTCACATCAGCGTTTTTTTCAAATCGCGGCAGATGCGGTGAAAAAACCGCATCTGCCGCGATTACCGCATACCGGCTGCACTTGCAGCGCGGTTGCGGTTTTTGCCATGCAAAGTATAGGCGGACTTGCGGCAGGTGCGGCAAGTGCGGTTTTGCACTTGCGGCAGGTGCGGCCGCGAAAAAAACCGCAATTCAATCATCACACCACCAGATGGCGGCAGAGTATGGCGAATGTGTGAACTCTGGGGCAGACAGGTCTCAGGAGTTACATGACCTCCAGGAGACTGATGAGGGTCTTGTGTCACAGCCAGCGACGATCTGTAGCAGAGCTACAGGGTCTGCAGTGCTGGCCTGCAGGGCGGTGGAGAGGATGGGAATAGAATCAGCCCGGAGGTCTGAAGGCTTAGGAGGTGGGCACCCATATGGGGCTCGATCCTCTACCGGAGGGTTCCCCCCTGGGGCACATCAAGTGACAGCCTCCATACAAGCACCGACCGCGGCAGGAAGGGGCGCTGTATCAGGGACCCTGGCTCCTGGAGCTCGGGGTCCGCCATATCAGAACGCTGGAGTCGCCAGGCGTTACGACATAGCGAAGAGGTGAGGATACAGTCGGGACCTTTAGAACGGCCAGCGGCTGGCGCGTTTAATAGGACGGTGTCCGAAGATCAAAGGTCGGAGGAGTGGATAGACAGGGCTTCCATAGGGGGAGGACCAGCGGTGGCTAGAAGAACGGCGTCTGGACATCTGCAGGAGGGTGAGACGTTATTTAATGGTAATGCTGACATGCTTGATGTAGTAAAAGAATATATAGCTTCGGCTGTCGCTGATGCGATGGCTGGAACTCATTGTCAGTCAAATGGAGTAGGTAGTGGGTCCTCTATGGTCTCGGTGCCTGGGATTTGCTATAAAGAAGCACTACCGTGCGTTTTGTCACCGCTTGGTTTTCACCTAGCGGTGACAATTAAGGAGCGAATCTGGGCAGGAGATTTTGTGGACCTATTTACTCTTTTACCATCTAGAGATCAGTCCAAGTCTGAGAAGTCTGATTCGGATGAAAAGAAGAAGACCTTTAGGTCTTTTAACCTTTGGCTCCAAGCCTTCTTGATTTATGGGGTGGTATTGGGAGAGAGGTTTCCTGAATTGTGCAGTGGCCTTTTCCAGCACATAGATATCGTGCTGGAGGCATTCAGACACTTTGGGGGGAACGCTTGGTTGTCTTATGATAGGCGTTCCGCCAAAAGCTCTCGGTGCAGCCGTCTTTGTGCTGGGGGATAAAGGACGTTGGGTTGTGGTTAAACCTGATGATCCCACAGCGCACGGCGGTAGCTAAACCGGTACCTTCCCTGAATGTCAAGAAAGGTTATTGCTATGCATTTAACGAGTCTTCATGTAAATGGCTACATAATTGTAGGTACAAACATGAATGCTCACACTGCGGGGGTAGCCACCCTATGATTAAATGCTTTAAAAAACATATGCAACCTCAAGCGGTTCCGGGGAAAGAGCCATTTCTCAAGGGCTCGGACCCCGATACTGTTGCAGGCACTGTTGCCGTTCCTAAAACGGTACCCCGACAGAGTGAAGGCTGATATGCTGTACGAGGGTTTTAGTGAAGGCTTTTGGGTCCCCCCCTTCTCGGGCATCGGCTGTAATTTTATTGAGAATTTATCTTCGGTTTGTCAATTTCCTGAGGAGGTTCGTGATAAGATATTTAAAGAACTCGAGGCTGGCAGATGCTCTGGCCCTTTTGTTTCTCCTCCTTTTCAGGATTTCCGAATTTCTCTATTGGGCATCGTCCCAAAGAAGGAAATTGGATCTTTCAGGTTGATTCACCACCTTTCTTTTCCGCCGGGTGATTCTTTGAACGACCAGGTGGACAGGGATTTATCCTCCGTCCGTTATGCGTCATTCGATATGGCGCTTGATTGTGTAAAGAGAATGGGACGTGGCGCCCTTCTCGCAAAAAGTGATATCAAATCTGCGTTTCGGTTGCTTCCTGTGAATCCGTGCGGTTTTTCATCATTGGGTTTTTGTTTTGAAGGTTTTTATTTTTTCAACCGGTGTATGCCCATGGGTTTTTCGTTGTCGTGTTTTTATTTTGAGATGTTTTCGACATTTTTAGAATGGGCCGTACATGATGTATGCCCTGGAGGCGAGTCCGTCCATTATCTAGATGATTTTTTGTTTGTTGGACCTCCGGATTCACCCGAATGTTATAATTTATTGACGGCGTTTTTATCCCTTATGAAGGAATTCGGTGTCCCTATTGCATTGGAAAAAACTTGTTACCCGTGTAGGAATCTCGAGTTTTTAGGGATTGAGATCGATTCTGATCTCATGATCTGTCGATTACCGAAGGATAAACTATTGAAATTGACCTCAGCAATTGAAGAATTCTTGTTGCGCACTTTTGTGTTGCTCAAAGAATTCCAGTCTTTGTTGGGATTACTAAATTTTTCACTCCGTATACTCCCCATGGGAAGGGTATTCCTTCGTCGGGTTTATTTAAGCATTAAAGGGTTTTCTTCTCCTTTAGCAAAAATTTTTATCACTTCAGAGGTGAAATCAGATTTATCTGTTTGGTTAACTTTTTTGTCAACATTTGATGGTATTTCTTGTTGGCAGGGTAATTTTGTGTCTTCCGTATCACTTAGAATGTTTTTTGGGGTCTCGCAGGTGGGTTATGGTTGCTCGTATTCTGGGCATTGGTCATGTGACCTTTGGCCGCAAACCTTGCTTTGTGAGCGTGACATTAAAGAATTATTTGTTATCGCGATGGCCTTCACTCTATGGGGTGCAGAATTGCGCAATACAAGAATTGTATTGTTTTGTAATTCACCTGGGGTATGTCTGTCCTTGAATAATATGTCTTGCAGTGACCTAGTTGGTTTGCGAGTGCTGCGGTATTTAGTTCTCGCTGTTTTACAATATAATATTTGGATTAAAGCCGCATTTTTACCTGAATTTACTAATGTGTTGGGGAATACTCTTTCTTGTCAGCGGTCGGACCGGTTTCAGATGATGGTACCGGATGCAGACCGGGATGGAGTAAGTTGCCCTCAATGCCTATGGGAGCTGATTTGCAGTTAGTACCAGCGTTTGTGGTCAATTCGCTGGCACCTCGTACATGGACCGATTACGCCGCAGCCTGGCGTCGATGGTCTGTATTTTGTACAGCCCTTCAGTGGATCCTTTCTCACATAGGACAGAGCCAATATTGCAGTTCCTGGAGGAACTGAGCAGAGAAGGCTTGTCTTATTCTCTAGTTCATAAGACTCTTTCAGGAATTTCATTTTTTATGAAATTGCAAGGAGGCCAATCAGTGTTTTCTGTATTCACAGTTAAACAATTTATGAAAGGATATAAAAAACATAGTTTTATTGCTGATAATCGCCGCCCTATTTCGGCGGCTATGCTGATCAGATTGTGTGATGTTCTTTCTGAAGTGTGTACGGGGCCATTTGAAGCCACGCTATTTAGAGCTATTTTTAGTCTAATGTTTTTTGCTGCCTTACGGATTGGCGAGGTACTCCCCTCGGCTAAAGGTTCAGACGAGGGCTTGCACTCCTCGGACGTCACCTGGACATTGGGAGGGGTAGATATTAGAATAAGGAAATCAAAGACTGACCAATTAGGAAGGGGTGCCTTGGTTACGTTGGCCCCCCTTTTTGATTCAGCAGTTTGTCCGGTTTTGTGTTTAGGTAATTGGAACCGGCTGCGGCCTTGGGATACAGGTTTATTTTTTGTGCATGCGGATAAGTCTCCGGCCACTAGATATCAGTTTTCATTCATTTTTAAAAAGTGTTTAGAGAAGTTGGGGTTATCACATTTAAAATTGTCGTCCCATTCGTTTCGGATTGGCGCAGCAACTGATGCAGCGAAAGCCGGGGTACATAAAGATTTGGTGAAGAAGGTGGGTCGGTGGAAATCGAATTGTTATAAGCTTTATGTACGACCGCACCTAGATTTCCCCTGTTAATTGTTATTTCCTTGTTTTTTAGGGCCGAAATCCGTCTGGATTCTGGGTCATTCATACGTCTACTGGGCGCAGCAACGGGCCGGTAAACGTGAATTTGCTCTCAATTTGTTTTTAGATCCCAGTCAGGTAATAATTGAGTGGGAAGGGGTTAGAGGTTTACAGTGGGGGCAAGTGGTAGAGTTGTTGATACGGTTACAAGGAAGGTTGCCAGAACCCAGTTTGTTGATCATTCATGCTTTGGGTAACGACTTAGGGAAGGTGAGGTCGGTGGACTTATTGTGGCAGGTTAAGAAAGACTGGATTAGGATTAGGGAACTTTTTCCAGGAACCTCTTTGGTATTCTCTGAAATAATCCCACGGTTGGCGTGGAAGTCAGGGGAACAGTGCTTTTTGGAAAAAGTTAGGAAGAAGGTGAATAAGGAGTTGGAGCGTTTCATGCCCTCAGTGGGTGGTTCTTCTTTTAGACATAGGGACCTTGAAGGATTCCTATCAGGATTTTACCGAAATGACCTTATTCATTTCTCTGACGTGGGGAATGATATATTTAATTTAGGTTTGCAGAGTATTGTGGAAGGTTGGTTAGGTGCTGGTTTGGGGGGCGCCGCTTCTCTTTGAGAATCGGCGGGTTTGGGGAGATCTGGTGGAAAGATTCTTGGATTAATTACAGGATTACATCAATGAATGCAAATTTGATGATCATACGGTTATTTATGACATTTGATGGAAGTTGATTTTGAAGGTGAATTTATGAACCTTACAATGGCACCTGACCAACAAAGTTTTTACAATAAAATGTTTGTATTTATTTATTTAATTTATTTTAAAAAATTCAATTTTTATTAATAAATTTTCCAAACCAATTATTGGTGTCGTTTTTTCAGTATAACTTTAGTGAATTTGCACTTGTCACCTCATAGAATGGCCCATGCAATAGTATGGGCCATTATGTGGTGACAGGGCAAGAATGGGTTAATCTAAGTAGCTGTGAGGTAAGGTTTTAGGGGCACTTTCAGCATTCAATGATAATGGTCACTAACTGGCCAATGGTTTGTTTTTGCGCCTTTTTTATGGCCTATGATTGGTCTAAGGCTGGTGAGTTTGGGTATAAATAGAGGTAATTTCTGGCCAGGTCAGTCAGAACAGCTGGTTTCTTGATCCCCGCCCACCCTTCCCTAATGTTAGGATTTGGTTTTGGTGCCATAGTAGAGGTACGATTACCCGGGTATGGGTAGATCTGGTGGAAAGATTCTTGGATTAATTACAGGATTACATCAATGAATGTAAATTTGATGATCATACGGTTATTTATGACATTTGATGGAAGTTGATTTTGAAGGTGAATTTATGAACCTTACAATGGCACCTGACCAACAAAGTTTTTACAATAAATGTTTGTATTTATTTATTTAATTTATTTTAAAAAATTCAATTTTTATTAATAAATTTTCCAAACCAATTATTGGTGTCGTTTTTTCAGTATAACTTTAGTGAATTTGCACTTGTCACCTCATAAAAACTTTGAGATTCCACTCAGCTTTTTCTCTAAAAACTATGCAAAAAGACTCTTTGCCTTTTGGTGTATGTTATTTTATGACTTTTTTTTACTGAATTTTCTATTGAATTTCAATACTGGTCAGGAAATACGTGTCCAAAATGTCACAAAACAAACCACTTATAAAAAAACACAAAAAATGTTTTATAAAAACTGTGTGAAGTAGCCATACGTTTGGGGTCAGAGAGTTGTAATTCATAGTTCATGCATGGACCACAATGCCCAGACTGACTGCAAGCCTGATCTGAAAGGACACGGTACAAGTTGAGTATTTGGGGAGTTTTTTACCTCAAGATTAGTAAGACAAAAACAGGAGTGGGTGATAAATACAGGAGTGGTAACGTGTTTCTATGACTCAGAAGATTTAGGCCATGTGCACATGTTGAGTGTTTGGTGAGATTTTTACCTCAGGATATCTAAGTCAAAACCAGGAGTGGAGCAATCAGAGGAAAAGTATAATAGAAACACGTCACCACTTCTGTATTTATCACCCACTCCTGGTTTTGGCTACAAAAACTGAGGTAAAAACTCACCAAAAACGTTTTTGTGAACATAGCCTAAGTCCCTGTGCACAAATTGAGTATTTGGTGAGTTTTTACCTCAAGATTTCAAAGCAAAAACCAGGAGTGGGAGATAAATACAGAAGTGGTGACGTGTTTCTATTAGGGTGCGTGCACATGAACCGGAGGAGCTGCGTGCTGGACGCAGCTCCTCCGGACCTCTGGGAAGCCGCGGGTGGCCGCAGGGAGATCGCAGCCACCCTGTACTCACCATATGCGGCGGTTGCAGGGCGGCTTCTCCCTGTGGTCACCCGATGGCAGCCGCTTCCGACTCCGTAGCATGAGATGAACATGCTACAGAGGAGCGGACTCCCGGCAACCCGCACCGCAGCTCCAAAGACGCTGCGGGCGGGTTACGCATAGTGAGGATGGGATTTCTTGAAATCCCATCCACTATGCTAGTACTGTACTACGCAGCGTTTTGGACGCAGTGGAAAGACGCTATGTCCAAAACGCTGCGTACACTGATCGTGTGCACGCACCCTTATATTTTTCCTCTGATTTTTCCACTCCTGGTTTTGGCTACAAATCCTGAGGTAAAAAAAAACTCATCAAAAACTAATTGTGGGCACATAGCCAATGGTTTGGTGAGTTTTTTTACCTCAGGATTTCTAAGCCAAAACCAAGAGTGGAACAACAAGAGGAAAAGTATAACAGAAACACGTCACCACTTCTGTATTTATCACCCACTCCTGGTTTTTGCTAAAAATCCTGAGGTAAAAAACTCACCAACTACTCAACGTGTGCACATAGCATTAGGCCGGTTTCACACATCCGTGTCACCACGGACGTGTGGAACAAGGCCGTTTGGGGGCGGGGCATAGGCCCATGTGTCACGGCCGTGTGACACGATGGGTGCTCTCCGTGTGCTATCTGTGCATCCACAGATAGAACACGGACAGCCTGTCACCACATACTCACCTTGCTCCAGCGCTGACAGTTCCTTTCACTTCCGGTCCGGTTGGGCTCAGTGAAGTAAATATTCATGAGCCCTAATGAGCAGCATCGGATGTGAGAGGAGCAGACACCGCTGGAGCGAGGTGAGTATGAAATTCTGTATTTTGAAGCTTTTTGCTTTTGTCCGTGGTCCGTGCACACGGATGTCACAGTGTGAACATCCGTGTGCAGGACGTTTGGACAAAAAACGGTCCATGGCTAAGCCAAACAATGGACTTGTCGCCGTGTGGAACACACAGACACGCATGTGCTCCACATGGAGACACGGTCCATGCGGAAACAAGGATGAGTGAATTTGCCCATAGGGGAACATGTGTCCCGTATGTCCGTGCCTCCGGCATGTGTCGGCACGTACTGCTTACATGCCAGAAGCACGGACATGTGAATGAGGCTTAGACTGTTTGCTCACAATGAATTTTTGGTGAGTTTTTTACCACAATATTTGTAAGACAAAACCGGGAATAGAACAATCAGAGGAAATGTATAATGGTGACATACACTTCTGTATATTTTATCACTTTTGCTTTTGTCTTACAAATACTAAAGTAAAAAACTCACCAGATACTCATTGTGGGCTTACAGCATAAGGTCATCTGCACATGTCAAGTATTTGGAGAGTTTTTTACCTCAGTATTTGTAAGGCGGCCGTCACACGCACAGATATCGCGCAAGATATCGCTTGAATGCGGCAGATTAAACATCGCGTGAGCGATGTCTGTGGTGTGTGACGGCAAGATACGACGAGCGAGATCTGATCAAATCGCAAAATCGAGATCTGAGGTCCGGTCCTCAGATCTAGCGATTTACGATTTAGCGATCTGCTTCATCGTGGTGTATGACACCACGATGAACGATCTCCCAGCGGCAGAGCCTATGCTGGGAGATGGTAACTATGGTACACGTCGGGTTACTATGCAAACGCGCGGCGCCTAGTAACCCGATGTGTACCATAGTTACCAGCGATCTCGCTGGTCCACATTGCTGGTGAGTCTGTCTGTGTGACATCTCACCAGCGATGTGAGCGATATTGTAAGCGATCGCGCGTGCACGTGATCGCTTACAATATCGTTCTAGATATCTTAGCGTGTGACGAGCCGCCTTAGGGCCGCTTTACACACACAGATATCTGTGACCAACTTCTGAACAGATCTCTGGTTGCAGTGAAATCATGGATACATTGTTATTTGTACACAGCCACAAAATGGAACAATGTGTCCATGATTTCACTGCAACCAGAGATCTGTTCAGAAGTTGGTCACAGAAGTTGGTGTGTGTAAAGTGGCCCTAAGGCGGCCGTCACACGCATCAATTTCTTGAACGATATCGCTTAAGCGATCTGCTTTTTGATCGCTTAAGCGATATCGTTTGTGCATCGCTGCGTGTAATCAAGCGATTTTACAATGTAAAATCGCTTGATTGTGTAATCGCAGATTTGTGAGCCGGAGCTCATATCAAGCGATAATCGCTTGATCAATCTGCATCATCGTGGTGTGTGACACCGCAATGATCCATCTCCCAGCGGCAGAGCCTATGCTGGGAGATGGTATCTATGGTAAACGTCGGGTTACTAAGCGATGCGCGGCGCCTAGTAACCCGATGTGTACCATGTAACCAGCGATCTCGCTGGTCCAATCGCTGGTGAGTCTGCCTGTGTGACAGCTCACCAACGATGTGAACGATATTGTTAGTGATCGCGGGTGCATGTGATCGCTAACAATATCACTCACAAGATTGAAGCGTGTGACGGCCGTCTAAGACAAATCTATGAGAACAACAATCAGCAGAAAAGTACAATAGAAACACATCACCATTTCTGTATTTATCACCCACTCCTGGTTTTGGCTCCAAATACTGAGGTAAAAAACTCATCAAAAACAAATTGTGGGCACATAACTGAGTATTTGGTGAGGTTTTTTTTTACCTCAGTATTTGTAGCCAAAACCAGGAGTGGGACAATCAAAGGAACAATATAATAGAAACACGTCACCACTTCTGTATTTATCACCCACTCCTGGTTTTTGCTTACATATCCTGATGTATGAAAAACTCACTAAAAACTCAACGTGTGCATGTGGTCTTATTATTAACTAGCTGGCCCTTTAAGTGTGCTTTATAAATGGCCTGATAATAGTGAGGCACAGCTGACACCCTCCTCTGAGTGGAATATTTAGTGAATGGGTGTGTTTGCTGAGGGTGAGCTAATTTGTCCGGGGATAGTCTGGAGTGGTAGGTGTCAGCTACTTAGTTTTAATAAGCATATACATATGCAAATACTATGTCATGGTGCCTGTGTGTGTGCGTGTGCATGCAGGTATTTCTTGTATGATAACATACATGGTGTATGCTGTGGCTGGATTAAACACATCTCAAAGTGATGCTCCTCTGTTTGGAGTATTTGGTGTCACTGTATGATCCTTTGTATAATCTGTAAATTCAGAGCTACTAGGAGAAAACTGCATATGATGGAATCAGAGGGGCAGTATGGCCTACAGATGCATAATGTGGTGCCAGTGGGCTCTGCTTTGCTTTAGATTTTTCCTCCTTGTGTTTGAAGACTATGTTCACAGGTTGTGTGGTGTGTGGGTGTTTTTGTTTTTTACTTTTGTATAAAACTCTTGCGCAACAAAATACACGCGCGTGTGTACATGTGTTTTTGTTTTGTGTGTTTGGGGGAGGTATGTTTTCAGAATAAGATGATGACCCCATTTAGGGGGTCTGTTTGACTTCTGAATCTCTTCACACATGGCACTAGTGACATTTTAAAGACTGATCTGTCCTCCCAATAGCCTAAAAAGTCACTTTGTCTGCTGAATGTTACCAAACAGAAGGGTTTAACCCCTCCACCCCCTGATGATCGTGTGGTTGTTTCTGTGTGTTTTTTTTTTTATCTATTCGCCACTGGTAAAACTGACCTGACTGTATGGTTCCTCTGGTCAGTATGAGTTTGTAGATTCTATCATGTATATGTTTTACTTTTATCTAAATGGCATAAAACTTTAAAAAAAATTGTGGGAGAAAACAAAAAAAAAAATTGGGCTTTGGTTTCCATTAGTGTTTTTGTAATTTTTTCAGGATCTGGGGCTGTGTGATAATACATTTTTATTATCTTGCCTTTTTTTTCTCAGTTACAAAGACAAGTTAGGGTGGCTTAACACCACGGTAAGGTCCGATCCGGGGCTGTCAGGGATGACCCTGACAGCCCCGGACCGGATCAGCACACAGAACCGGAGGGCTAATATATTTTCTGGTGTGCTGCTGGACGCAGCTGCCGCACCACTGATTAATCGGGACCGTGGCTTACGGGGAGCTAGCCACAGTCCTGAAATAACAGCAACGTGCAGGTGTCCGGTTCCTGGATCCTCCCGGACCTGATATGCACCGAATATGGGGGAATCCGGGATACGGAAATTGGGGGGGATTTTTCTCCCCAGACACAAATGTTGCAATCAACATTTTTGTGTTCAATGAGAAAAATCAGATTTCTTCCGGATTCTGACGGAGAGATGGAAACCAGATGGCAGAGAGCTGCCATCCGGCTCCAACCGGCCCCATAGGATACTGTGGGGCCAAAATCCGGTCCGGGGCAGTCTTGTTTACATCGGACAGCCCTGGATCAGACTCTGCCATGGTGTGAAGCCAGCCTTAGTCAATATATTAAATTAAGGCGGCCGTCACACGGGTCAACATTACGAACGATATCGCTTAAGCGATCTGCTTTTTGATCGCTTAAGTGATATCGTTTGTGCATCGCTGCGTGCAATCAAGCGATTTTACAATGTAATATGCTTGATCGCTAGATCGCAGATTGGTGAGCAGGAGCTCATATCAAGCGATAAACGCTTGAACAATCTGCTTCATCGTGGTGTATGACACCACGATGAACGATCTCCCAGCGGCACAGCCTGTGCTGGGAGATGGTTCTATGGTAAACGTCGGGTTACTAAGCGCCGCGCGGTGCCTAGTAACCCGATGTGTACCATAGTTACCAGCGATCTCTCTGCTCCACATCGCTGGTGAGTCTGCAATGCCCATCCTGTAACTATAGGTTGTGGTTGTATATGTACTGTATCTATCTGATGCCACTTTTGACTGTCATTTATGGATATTTAGCCTTGTTGCGTTTTTTTGCTTTGGGGTGCACTTTATTATATGTAGTGCTATTCTGCAGCACTTGTAAATTAAATTTGAAAGGGTTTATTCAGGAATAAAGTAAAAAAAAGTTGTAAAATTCCTTAATACATTTACTTTAATTGATAAATTAATTTTTTTTTTTCCCTAGGTATTTAATTGTAGAATTTAAATGGTTGGCTATGTTCACACAGGGCATTTTTACTTTGGTTTTATGTACATCTATGCTAATCTAACTCTGGGTTTTTGGTTCCTAGCAAAACCTGTGTGATTCTGGGATTAGCTGTCCATGCACATTAGTTTAATTTCTGTGCAGAAAGTGGAAACCCCACAGGTTTTGCTGCATTTTTGCTATAGGTTCTATAACAAATCCGCCGGAAAAAATGCACAAAATACACAGGGAAAAAACCGAGCAAGCCTCCTGTGAAAAATTAAAGAGAAGCTGGAAACTCCTCAGGTTTTGCTGTGGTTTTGCAAAAATGTGTCTGGACCTGTTTTTGTTTTGCAAATCCTGAGGTGTTTCCAGCTTCTGAATCTTTCACAGGAGGTTTGCAGTGCTTTTCCTGTGGATTTATTGCGTTAAATATATTAAAGCATTTAAATCTTTCATTTGTACAACCCTCCTACCAATGAATAAGAAATAATGATTTTACTGATTCATTCACAAAATCTTTTACTTTTACTATAGCTTTTTGCTGTAAGGGTGATTTCACATTACCGTTTTATGGAATCCAGGGGAATGTGGGTAAAACAAAAATTCACCCCCCCCCCCCCCCCCCCCGTATTTCCCTGCAATTGTAATACGTGATACAACTGGATCTACCTGCAACCGTATTATCACTGATCCAGTTGTATCTTTTTTTTTTTTTTTTTTTTTTTTTTTTCCCCCCCATCCTCCTCTTCAAGCTCAGGCCCGGTTGTAAATTACACATCCCCTAGTTTCATTTAAAAACTGGGTTCTGGGCATTCAGTCTTAAGGTACCGTCACACGGGGAGATATCGCCGGCGATGTTTCTGGGAACACAGGGGCGTGGCCTAATTGTGGCGACATCGCCAGCGAATTGCCGCGTGTGACAGGACATAATCAGGCGATGAATCGCCTGAGCAACATCGCCAGGTTTCCCAACAATGTTGGGAATCCTGTCGATGTTGCTGAGGCGATCATGCCTGATCGCCCTGTGTGACGCGGCAACCTGCAATGTTGCGAGCGACACCGCCTATCTCCAACATTGCGAGCGATAGCCGCGGCAACTAGCCGGCGACATCGCCGGTAAGTTGCTCCGTGTGACATCTCCCCAGCGATGTTGCCAGGGATGCGCGCTCCCGCGCATCGCCAGCAACATCGCCGCAACTGTCGCCCCGTGTGACGGTACCCTAACAAAGACCCGGATCTGGGTTCCATAGGGTCACATTCTAACTTAACTTAACTTGTACCTGTAGTGCTCTGGATCCGGGTGTTCAGTTTTGAAACTAAAATCACTCCAAAATGCGTTTTGGCCTTGATGAAGGAAAACGTGAACACTTAGATCAGGAGGAACTGTAAAGAATTGGGTGCAACCACAAGTTGATCAGTCACCATTGAAAGTCAATGGGGCTGAAAACTGATGCTGGTCCATCCAGTTTCAGCTGGATTCACATGGATACTGAAAACTGTTATGGTGGATTTACACGCCACGATATCGGCGTCCAACTCCGACCCAACTCCGACAAAAAGTCACGTGGGTCGCGAGTTGGACCCGATATCGTGTGCGCGTTGTACTGTTTTAGCATACAACGCGATGCTGGAACGATGCCAAAACGATATCGGAGTTGAATAGCAGAGCTATTCAACTTCCCGATATCGCAAGGCCGTTGTACAAGCATCGCAGCGTGTGACAGCCTAACTCCGATGCGTACTCGCACCTCACCCATTAACTCCCATGTTAAAAGGTCGTTACTGGGTTGGTGGGCGTACACATCGGAGGGACGTTGTTTCCCGATATCGCAGCGTGTAAACCGGCGATGCGATATCGGGAAAAGTGCTCCCAAAATGCACGCTCCCGCGGCGTTGTATGCGATATCGGGACGATATCGCTACGTGTAACCCCACCATAAGTGTGAAACCAGTCTAAGGGACTTTTCCCATCAGTGTTTTGTCATAATCCTGGCAGATTTCGCCGCATCTGCCATGTAATGGCAGACTTGCGGCACAAATCCGGCAAGCCCCATTCATTCTCTATGGGGTTTGTTATTTTGCCGGATTGCTAGCAGCAGTTTTTTTGCGCAGCTTCAAGTGTCAAATTTGCCAGATTTGGCAAAACTGCACTTGGCGCACCAGACCGCCAGACCCATAGAGAATGAATGGGGCTTGCTGGATTTGTGCTGTAAATCGGCCGTTACGCGGCAGATCCAGTGAAATCTGCCGCAATTATGCGAAAGTCTTTGCCTAAAGAGTAGTAATTTTTTTTTTTTTTCTTAATTTATTTTAATTCTTCCTCAAACAGGTTCCAACGCCCTTGAGCAGTTTACGTTCTACTGATAATTAACCATGGATCTCGACTCGGAACAAATTGTAAGTTATTTCTGAAATAAATATAAGAGTTCATTTCTACCAAATGTTAAAGGATTCCGTGGATTCAAATCTGTGCTCAACATTTATATAATGATAAAGTGTTATGGCCACTTTACACGTCCCAACGTCGGTCTGATATTAGATCTAACGCCGCGGGAGCGCGCTTTTTCGGGCCAGATTTCCTAGATCGCATCGGAGATTTACACAGCGCGATATCAGCAGACAACGCCACTACGATGTGTACGCCCCCTTGTACGGCCAACCCAGGAACGACCATTTAACATGGGACAGGATAGGGGAAGTTGTGCTCCACATTGTAGTTGGGCTTTTACACAGCACGATCCTGCCACAACGCCCATCCAATATCGGGCCGTTGGAGAGCACGCTCATTTGATCCCCAATATTGTTTTGGCATCGCTCGTGCATTGTATTGGACGTTTATACCATACAACGCACGAACAATATCGGGGAGAACGCACAACCCACGTGACTTTTGGTCGAAGTTGGACGCCGATATCGCGACGTGTAAACCCACCATTGGTGTTCGTGGGAATTGCACTTTATATGTAGCACATTAAGGCTATGTGCACACAGGAAGGTTTAGTGGCGTTTGAACAGTCAGTAAACCGCTGGAAATTATCAGATCTGAGCTCTGAAGTCTCTAGCTGTTTTCCGGCGGTTTTCCGGCGGTTTTTGTCAGCGTTTGCACAGCGGTTTTTAGTCGGTTTTTCCAGCGGTTTTTCCGGCGGTTTTCTATGGCGGATTTTTTTCATGGAACCGATCAAAAACCGCTGAAAATAATTGACATGCTGTATGCTGCTAAACCGCTCGGAAACCGCTCAACCGCGGGCGGATCCGACCACATAAACCGACTATGTGTGCACAGCGGTTTCTAAATTGCATAGGGTTACATGTAAGTCCTAAAGCTGCTAAGGATTTACATATATTTAAATAAAACCTATGCTAAAACGCCGGCGGTTTTCGCTGCTAAACCTTCACTAAACCTTCCTGTGTGCACATACCCTTACAGATTGCAGGGTCCTACCACACAGGCAGATAACTTGCCAACAATGAGCTGGAAATAACAATGACACCTCAGAGACATGTTCACATACTTTGCGTGCTATCATATAATATTTATTATTGGCACATTTGTGTTTACACGAAGGTATTCTCTGCCGGCAAACAATGAATGATCGTCCTGGTGGATTGGGCAATAGTTACAGGCATGGAGCTCCCTCCTGTAGTCTGTTCCCTGGCCATCCCTGCAGAGCAAGGTGGTTTAGATTGCAGTGATCCTGTCTGGGTGTGTGGTTTTCATGGGTCCAAGCCGTGCCTTGATTTAGGCCTCCTTACAGGCCATGATCCATCCGTTGAGGAGTTGCTGACATGGATTCACAGTTGCAGGAGCAAACCTAGTCCACCCACTTAAACACTTAAATTTGCTCCATGTGAAAAGCCCAAATAGAATATGGATAACTTTGGGAGAATTTTTTTTTTTTTTTTTCTTAACAAACCTAAGCTTTATTCGTCCTCCCAGGTCCAGTGCGTAGTCTCGCTGGCTGCAGATCTCCTGTAAAGGTGGGGTCACACGCGGCGATGTCGCCCGCGACATCGCCGCAAAGTGACGTCACAGCGAAGTCGCGGGCGATATTGCAAGTGCGTCGCGCTGTGTGACAGCGCGACGCAACTGCAAATTATCGCTGGTCGCAGGTTGACAGGTTTATGAACATGTTCATAAACCTGGCAACCTGTGACCAGCGATTAGGCTGGATCGCGCCGTCTGACACTGCTAGCGGCGCGATCCAGCCTATATCGCAGTGTTGTTGTGGATCGCTCGCTGGGCTGAGCCCAGCCCAGCGAGCGATGGCTCCGCCCACATCGCCGCCGCGTCACCGGCACCGTCGTGCCGTGTGACAGCTGGCCTGCGATGTCGGAAGCGACCGCGCACCTGCACGTCGCTTCCGACATCGCAGACCAGATCGCCGCGTGTGACCCCACCTTAATGTTAACAACTCTGCAGCCAATTAGTTGGAGCTACTGATAGTGCTATTTCTTTTCTTTTCTTTTTTTAAATGCACCTCGGGGCATGTTTTTTTTTCGAAAATTGGCAACCACTTTTATTTGTGTTTTGCTAAAAAGTTTTGTTTCTAAAATCAGGTGAGAGGAGCTCTTAACGGCAGATAAAAGAAACTCCTTGAAAGAAGTAGCTCACTGATTGGTTCTCGGCCACAGGGCTTTTTCCAGGATTTTATTTATTTTTACTATGGGCCTTAAAAGAAACAGGCAGGTAGTTGCTAACTGCTTCCTTATTGTGCTTGACACCAATCTCCGCTGGCACAGAGCAGTCATGGATTGCTCTTTTTGGCGATCCAATGGGTCCATAATCAACAGACCAGCTCTTCCTCTCCTGGGCTGCTCTGTCCACGGGGCATGACTGCTGAAGTCATGCCGATTCACATATAGTTCCCCACTGTTAAATAATGGAGACCCAGCTGTCAATCAGCATGATATTGGCAGTGACTTCATTTTGTCAGGGTGGAAGAGAATCCACTGATCTGTCAACTTGACCACAGCATAAGCTGCTGAATTACTGGCAGGATTGGTCTATCTGTGGCGGCAGAGATGAGACGGAAAATATATAACGCCGCTGTATCCATTTCCTTTTATGCTTAAGCCTTGTTGTGTTTGTATTTTTTTAATTAAAAAATTGGCATGTGATTTCTCGGAGCAATTCTATTTTGACTTGATGCGATCTGATCTATATTAACTACCCATAATAAACCATATGACAATCTAATATTGTAGGCATTGGGGACACCTACCAATGCACAAAAGCCATGGTGCTTGACATGTTAGCTTGGGGTCCTATTCTAGATTCATTAAGTGCAGAAACACTGTTCCATATTTGGTTAACAATAGAGCGAGGGAGGCCCATGTCTTAACATAGGTTGTGGTAGAATGATGATTCAGGATTGTGACACTGGTGAATGTTATCTTGGTCTTCTAGAACATTACAATTCTTTCTAATAAACTTGCTCCTATCTATGTAGCTGCCAGAGGATTTTTATCTGGCTGAAGAAGGTTCCTTGCTGGAAGAAATGGCTGAAGAGGATGAAGAAATAGACTTGTACAATGAGGTGACCTTTGGATTAGGTAGGACTTCCTTGTGCATTCTGGATTCTGCGTTTACAGGCAATGTGGAAGCATGGAACGAAAATATGACTGGTGCAGGTTTTTGCATCTTTGTTTGGGAGGAGTGGATACCTAGATGATATATTTTCCTGTAGGATAATTTATGCCCCATAATCCTGACCGCTGTATAAGTAGGTTTAAAGTAGGTGTACCAAAGTACATTTTAATATTAAGCATTGAATTAAATACCTTATTTAACAAAATGGTCATCTTTCTAGTTGGTTCAGTATCAGGATTTGAAATGTGTCGGCTCCCAGCAGTTTCCCAGCCATCCCATATACTGGATACTGAGGCCTGGTGAGTGATGCATCCTGTCGGGCATCATTAGCGTGCATTCCTTTGGTTACTGAACCTGACAGGAAAATCGGAAGACAATTTGTATAGTTTGAGTCGCTCCATGCCATCTTCCTGCCATCCAATAAACTTGTCTGACTGATGGGAAATTTTCAATCTGTTATCTAGAAAGATTCCTGTCTGCAGTCTGTTCCTCTGCTTTTTCCTGTCAGGTTTTGTGAACAGAAGAATGGATGTTCACAAAACCCAACAGGTGCTCGGACCAGAGTCTGTCTTGACCAGATGTCTTTACGCAGCCCTTCTGAAGATGTGGGACTGCTGGGAAGCTGCTGGGAGCTGATATTTCATATCCTCATAGCACACTATCTAAAGATTACCTTTAGCTAAAGTGTGTGTGGTAACATTTTTAACTTAAATGCTCTTTTTTTTTTTTATCTATTTTTAATTTCTCGGAGTACCCCTTTTTAGAATTCAAGGTGATCAAGCAAATGGATGTCTGCCATTGCTACAGTACTACACGTGTCCCTCATTTTGATTTATTATGGTGTTTGACTTATCTATTGGATTGCTACTAACAGACAAAGGGACATACACCCTAGATGGCTGTATGTGCAACATTTATGTTGGTCAACATCCTATTGTCTACCTAGCATGTGTATTCCAAAAGTAAAAATGAAGAAGCGGATGACTACAACGGCAGCTTATCTAAGAGAAAGAATGGGTATGTGGAACCCTACATGCCAAAGCATGTTTATTTTCTTCCCAAACATTTGTCATAGGTGGCAGAGGATATCTGGATACCCTGTGCGGGTGGTAGGACTGGGGGGGATCTTCAAGGTGACGGCCATTTCACGCCGCAAGTGGCGCTTCCATGGGCATATAATCATTAGTGAGAGGGTGTGCATATATATTATATACACACACATATATATACCTTTGTGACATCATTAACAAATGGTTACCTGGGCAAGCCTGAATACAATAGATCCCATGTCTATGCATAATAGTGATAATACCAAAGTGCTAAGTTAACTATCAAGGTTACATAACAAAGTTATAAAAAGCCGGGCAAAAAACCGAAAGAGAAAAAAAATAGAAAAAACAATGGATCAAAACAATCACGTATGAGCAACCCCTGCTGCGAATCTGTTTTTTTTATAAAAACAGACATATCGTTCTTGTCATTTAACCCTACAGGTACCAAAGCTCTTGATGTAATTATCCACTCTGCCTCCCTCTGTAAAAAGGAGCGTATGGACATTACCCTCTGCTGGAGGCATTTCAACCCTTTCAAGGCCAAAAAAGCAACACCTTTACATCACTTCCACGCGTTGTTCTCGCGTGTTCAATCAGCCTTGGGGAATCCACCCCTGTTTCAACTGATTTAACATGTTCTCTGAAACGTACATGCAAACATCTGTTTTTCTAATCTCTTCTGCAGGGACAGACTATAGCATATACTACATTGTTTTACATGAAATAAAGCTAATGACTTAGAACATGTATCACAATCTTAACTGGCTACTACGGTAGCAAGGAGCTGTGAGCAGAAATGACAATTTCCACACCTTTAATTCCCTACTGGACACATTTTCTCCGGCACCATTCTTTTACAAACCACCATATCCCCTATGTTCCTGCATCTTCTATGTGTAATCAGTGGTTTCCTTAGAGCTATATCACGCATATGTTTATCGCTTTCAATCAGGTACCAATTCTTGCTAATAGCCGATCTAATCGCTCTATCCATGGGGCCGTACTTAAAATGAAAGATAAATCTACGTTCTCTCCCCCCACACTGTGTTTTTTTTTTTTTTTTTTTTTGTTTTGTTTTTTTTCCCCACCCTTCCTTTTAAATTTCATCAACTTTCCTTTTGGACTTCATTGATTACCTTGGACACACTTTCCTGGTTACATCAGAGTTTCACTGAGGAGACTCTGAAAGGGCTGGAGCAGTGACCCTGTACGGCCTCTCCCTCTCTGGAAGGGGAGTCTGGAGCTGCACAAAAACACAATCAGCTGACAGTCCCGTCCAGATAGGGAGTAGCCGTTCAGGGTCACTACTCCAGCCCTTTCAGAGTCACCTCAGTGAAACTCTGAGTGTGTCCGAGCCCTAATGGGTAACCTCTCACTTCTAAGGGTACCTTTACACATCGCAACATTGTATGCAATTTCACTTGCAACTTAGGGCCCTTTCACATCAGCGTTTTTTTCAAATCGCGGCAGATGCGGTGAAAAAACCGCATCTGCCGCGATTACCGCATACCGGCTGCACTTGCGGCACGGTTGCGGCGCGGTTGCGGTAAACGCCATACAAGGTATAGGCGGACTTGCGGCAGGTGCGGTTTTGGCACTTGCGGCAGGTGCGGGCGTGAAAAAAAACGCCGTCAGCCGCGGGTTTTTTTTTTCGCGGCCGCACCTGCCACAAGTGCAAAACCGCACTTGCCGCAAGTCCGCCTATACCTTGTATGGCGTTTACCGCAACCGTGCCGCAAGTGCAGCCGGTATGCGGTAATCGCGGCAGATGCGTTTTTTTCACCGCATCTGCTGCGATTTGAAAAAAAGCTGATGTGAAAGCACCCTTACTGGTTGCAGTGAAATAATGGACACATTGTTAAATTTGTACAACAAGATAGAACAATGTGTCCATGATTTCACTGCAACCAGTAAGTTGCAAGTGAAATTGCATGCAATGTTGCGACGTATGAAGGTACCCTAACCGTTTTCTTCTTCTTAAGAGTAAGATTTAATTCAATGGTAAAGCCTTCTTTACATGTTGGGTATGATTACTCTCAAAATGTAACACTGAATTTGTCACTGTGGCCTTCCTAAAATTCTCGGTATTAATCTTGCCTTCTTGTATCGTGACCTTCACATCCAAAAATTCCAATACCTCTCCTCCCATTTGGAAGGTGAATTTCATGTTCATCTGATTAATGTTATTCAGATAATCCACACATTTTTCAAAGTACTCTCTTTCCCCATCCCATATCCGGAACACATCATCCACATAACGGTGATATGCTCTGATATTCTTTAGAAATGGGTTGTTATCTGCATAGAGGCATCTATTCTCAAAACACCTACAAAGATATTTGCTAGGGCGCAAGCTACTGGTGTCCCCATCGCCGTACCGTGGCATTGACTATACCACTAAGTCACAATAAATCCTTTTAGTGGACCTGATTTATCTGTTGCTGAAAATTCCTCTACAGCCATTTCTTGCAGTATCCGTGTATACAAGCTTTCTACGTCTATAGATGCCAAATGGAAACCTTCCTGCCATCTGATTCCTCCCAAGATTTCAAAAACTCACCGGTATCCCTAACATACGAAGGAATCTCACGCATCAGAGGTCGCAGTTGCCAGTCAAGAAACCGTGACAGGGGCTCCGTTACAGAACCGACCCCCGACACGATTGGACAACTCGGCAGTGCAACCAATGACTTGTGACCCTTCGGTAGGTAATACCAGTGAAGTTTATTTTGAAACTCTGGTAAGAGTTTCTCAACCTCTCTTTACGTCAGTATACCTGATTCAAAGCTTGTTCTCAAAAGTGAACTGTTTCTTTTACCCTTTTTTGTGGGGTCCGAGGGGACTTTTTTATAGGTCTTGGTATCGGAAAGCTGCCTTTTTTGCCTCCTTTCAGATAGTCAATCTTATTCAACAAAACAGTATTTCCCCCTTTGTCTGCTTAAAGGCCCCGTCACACCTAGCGACGGTGCTGGAGATGTCGGCGGCGACTGGCGGGTGCGTGCACGTTTTTGGCGCCCCGCCAGCATCGCTGTCCCCCATTTACACAGGGCGACATCTCCAGTCCCGCGCCGGTGAGCTGACAGGTGGCATCGCCGCCGGGGTGTCTGAAAACCCCAGCGGCGATGCTGGTCAATGGGAGCCTATGGCTCCAATCGCCTGTCGGCTCGCCGGTGGCCAGTTACATGGGGCGATGTGTGCACATCGCCCCAGATCAGTCGCCTGGTTTCAGAGCACTGTTTTGAAACCAGGCGACCTCCCGGCAGCGCCGACATCGCCCCCTTTACATGAGGCGATGTTTCCTTTTTGTACCCTGGATGCCTCCTTCCCCTTTTCCCTTTTCCCCTCTGTGTGTGCCTCATAAAGGGACAAAGGTGTTCCTTCCAACACTACCCTGACCCACATTTGCTCATACAACATTATCCTCCGAGCCACTTGACTCAGTCCATGGTCCAAAACCCTGTATTCCTTGTTTTCATTTGTTAGTGGACCGGGCTTTTTATTCTTCCTCACATAGGTCTTCTCTTTAAATGTGGAAGGAAAAGACAACAAGTTGCGCCAAGCTGATCCCACACTTTGAATAAGGGTTAATCAGAGATACACTCACCTGGAACTGTTGTGCACTGCACAACAGGGAGTGGGGTACAGGGTGAGTGTAAGATCTGTCTGTTTTTCCTGAAGCGACCTTCCACTTGGCTTCGTGTAGTAAGGCTCCGCGGTCGGGTCGACCGTGTCCAACGGGCCTGAACACTTAATCCCAGGGGAGGCAGTTCTATTGTATGTTCAGCAGGGTCTCTTCTCCAGCAGCTCTCATACCACACCCCGAAGGGAGGAGGATAATGACAAGAAGGAAATATAGTATGGAAGTGATCCACTTGAGAAAGACGTTTGTCGAAACGCGTTGTGGCTGAGGGCTCGCTCCACCCACCTTTTAATAAACTTAGAGGTAATTCTCTTAATTTTCAGTTCCTTATTTTTTTCTAGCGCTCACTTCCATACTATATTTCCTTCTTCTCTTTAAATGTGTCTTTGTTTATAAACTTTTTTTTTTTTTTTTTTTTTCCAATTTATCAGAAAAAAATCTGCCATTGTTTTTCAGTGAATCTGGAACAAAGTTCCTCTTTGGCTTTCTCTAATTCAGACAACGTCTCATGATCCTTAGGGCGGCTTCACACCACGGTGTGATCAGGTCCGGGGCTGTCCGGGGTGACCCTGACAACCCCGGACCTGATTATCACTCTTTGCAGCCCTATGGGGCAGGATGGAGCCAGTTGGCAGCTATCTGCCATCCGGTTTCCATCTTTCCCGGAGAATCCGGGTGTGTTCGGACTTCTCTCCCGGAAACAAAGTTGCTCGCAACGTTTTTGTGTCCGGGGAGAAAAACCAAATTGGCTTCTCCTGGATCCTTCTGGATTCGGGGCAACCCGATGCTCCCTAACATGGGAGCCTATGGGGCTGGATTGCCCCGGTCCGGGAACCGGACACTGGTGGCTGCACGCTGCTGTAATTTAAGGACCGCGGCTAGTTCCCTGCTAGCCGCAATCTTGAAAAATCAGCAGCTGCGGCTGCAATTAGTGATCCAGCTGCACACCAGACTGGACAGCATATTGGCCCTCCAGTTCTGTGTGCTGACCTGGTCCGGGGCTGTCGGGTTCATCCCTGACAGCCCCGGATTGAATCTGACCGTGGTGTGAAGCTGGCCTTAATGCTTTTTTTTTTTTTTTTTTTTTTTTTTTTTTTTTTTCAAAATTGGTCCCAACATTTTCTTAGAGCACTCTAACTGTATCTTCCGCCATTGTGATACAAAGGTGGGGTCCTCTAAATACTGAGAGGGTTCCTTCAGGACTCTAAGCCCCCGTGGTACTCTTTCTTTGATCGTATGCTGTAAGTGACTAAACAGTCCAGTAAAGTCAGACCTCTTTTTCGGACAGAGTATATACTTTATGTTCCAGGCTTTTGTTACCCATTACTTCAATCTAGTCTTCCTCATTTGATTCCGTAAAACTCCCCGCGTCCTCTCTTCCCGGTATAAATTCATCCTCTTCCACCCCCTCGACTGCCATATCTTCTCTCTCCTGCTGCATAATAACAGCTAACACCAATGGTTTTCACCAGTATAACAGCGTGCACAATGCTTATTCCACTTTCGTAGTATCACTCATGGGTTTTGAAGAACCGTACTGCCAGCACCACTCGTTTTCCGGTGTTATTGGAGAGTCCTCAGCCGCGTCTCAGCTTCAGGGTGCCCCTTCCACGTTCCCTTTGCGCTCCAGCGTTCTGGCTGCTGGACGCTCAACTCACCCGGTGCACGCTTCCGGTTCAACGTTTACAGAAAGATACCGCAACACAGGTTACTGTGGGATCAAGCAGTGTTTACAACTTTGTAGCTCAGTTCTGACAAACTGTGCCTCTTACCACAATAGATAGACCTTACTTTAGACTGGTGAAGCCTTAGTCATTATAACTTTTAGTCTCATTATAATTCTACGTTTTATGAATGTGTTTATTTTATTTTACATTTATTTTATATTTTTAAGACAATGAATCTGAAGAGGAAACCCCTAAAGAAGAGAAACCTTCAGGCCAACAACCTGAAATGGAGGAATTAGAAGGTGAAAATGGAAAAGAAAGGCAGCCTGAGGAGGTATCGGATGTAGAGAGTGTGCAACAGGTGAACGCCGTGTTGGACTCGATGAAAGAAGTCACCCTATTTGAAGAAATGAAGGATTCTGCTGAATATTCAAGAAATTCTGAATTTGGAGATCCAGCAGTGATGAAGGCTGTTCATGGACAGCCAAGTTTAGAGGTAATGTTCAAGAAAAGTGCAAGCCAATCTACAATACACGTTGGCTCATAATTAGTATTTTTATTTTGAAAATCTCATGTCTTTGGCCTCTGCAATATTTCTTGGTTGTAATATTTTGACTATCATGCATATTGCTTGGCAGGTCAGAAATGTATCTGCCAAAAAATAAATACAACCATGCAATCTACCAGCCTAACAATCTATTTTGCAGAGTGTAGACAGCGCTGTTGTTGACAGTGGGATTGGAACCAGCTGGGGGGAATTCGATTCAAGTTACAATCTGGTAAGGCCCATTCTGACTTGCCAATGTGGATTCTTCATGGTTCACATCAACTAAAATGTGTTCTTTTTGCAGAGTGGAATGGACTCTAGATTGTGGGTCGACTCTCCTAAAGGAACAGCTGCAATAGCTGGCCAGATACTGGAGGTACGTCATGGAATATCAACCTATAGATCCCACTGCTGGGGCCTGATCAGGAATAGAGAAGTGGCTGCTTTTGTCTTGGTTAATTTGCATGGGTGGTCAAAAAATTTGAGCACATGTGCAACCGTTTCTTCAACCCTCAT